>JAWZYT010000618.1:85000-185000 GCA_034508575.1 Petrolisthes manimaculis | reverse complement strand
TTGGGTGGGCTGTCGTCCAGAAACTCCCTTAACCATTCAATCAAGTTAATAATATATATATTTTAATAATTAACCATTTTGACAAGTTAAATAATATACTCTATATTTCGATAATTAACCATTTTGTCAAGCTAATTATATATATACTTTAGTGAGTGACTGTGTGTGTATATATGTCTTATGTATGTGTGTGTATGTATGTATGTATGTGTGTGTTGTAGCCACAGTCAAGGTTAGACAATGCAAATGTCAGGGTAACTTTGCCATCCTTAGTCATACCCTCACCCACACACACACACACACACACATACCACAACAACAACACAGACAGACAGACACACACACATACATACCACAACAACAACAACAACACAAACAGACAGACACACACACATACCACAAAAACACTACACACACACACACACACATACCACAACAACGTAAACAGCACACACACACAAAACAACAACAGCAACAGATACACACACACACACATACCACAACAACAACACTACACACACACTACACACACTACAACAACAACACTACACACACACACATACAACAACACTACGCACACACTACACACACAGACACACACATACCACAACAACGCTACACACACACACATACATACATACACATATATACCACACACACACACACACACACAGACACAACACAACAACATTTTCCTACAAGTATTACCTGTTGGTTTAATAATAATAATAATAATAATAATAATAATAATAATAATAATAATAACAATAATAAGAACGTTAATAATAATAATAATAATAATAATAATAATAACAATAATAATAATAATAATAACAATAATAATAACAATAACAACAACAATAACAGCAATAATAATAATGATAATAATAACAACAATAATAATAATAATAATGATAAGGATGAGGTTAAATTTTCCTCTTAATATTTCTACGTGACTGTTGCTGTAACCATTTCCTGTTCCACTTGTAAAATGAACCTTTGGGCCAGGGAGGGAGGGAGGGAGGGTTTTGTTTACACTCTTAAAGGACCCTGTGATGTAGTCAGAAAATAGGAGGTTTGGGGAGTCCTTCAAACATTGCCAGGAAACGCCACCCATATGGAAGGAGTTTGTTTCGTGGCTTGGTAGGAGGAATCAGAAGCCTCCAATTTTTAAACACGATCACAGGGTCCTTAACTATTTCCTGGCACACCTTAACTCACCCAAACCTCATCCCGGATTATGAGTGTACAGATGGCCACAAGAATTCTTACACAGGTTATAGATACTGTATGTGGAAAGAGAGGTTATTCATTCATTATTCTGGAAGTAAGTGCTGCAAATTAGCGAGTCTGTGATTAGCAAAACAACAAACCTAATAATAATAATAATAATAATAATAATAATAATGTAGTATTGCAGTTACGTAGCTAATCTGACATTTGGTTAATAATTTCACTCTTCTATTCTATTTCCTCCTTTCAATGATTAATCCTTCGACTGTCTCTCATTTCTTTCTATTTCCTTTGTGCTTGGCAAACCTTTGAAAATATTACTCCAAGTTCTTTTTAAAATGTATTGCCCAAACCTAACTTTAAATTATTGTATTGCCCACGTCACTACATGTAAGATTGTTAAAGGGAAAGTTACATTGATATATTGTACAAGGGAAAGCTGCATAAATATAAATAATAGTATAAGTAATAGTACAAGGGAATATTATCCCTTAAAAGAGAAAGTAATAGTAATAGTAATAGTATAAGTATAAGGTAATAGTAAAAGGGAAAGTAATGTTAAGTAATAGTAATAGTAATAGTATAAGGTAATAGTAATAGTATAAGGTAATAGTAATTAAGTAATAGTATAAGGTAATAGTAATAGTATAAGGTAATAGTAATTAAGTAATAGTAATAGTACAAGTAAATAGTGAAATGGAAAGCAACTTATATATAAATAGTTTGAATAGTATAAGTACTAGTAAATAATAGTAATAGTACAAGGGAATAGTAAAAGGGAAAGCAACATATATATATATATATAAATAGTTTTAAATAGTATCAGTACTCGTATACGTAATAGTAATAGTAAAAGGGAAAGCTATATAGATATAAATAGTATAAGTACTAGTAATAGTAAGTAATAGTAATAGTGAAAGGGAAAGCTGGTTGAATATAGATCGTGTGTTGAAAGGCAGACAGGAAATGAGAGAGAGAGAGAGAGAGAGAGAGAGAGAGAGAGGAACTGTTTACAACTTTACATTCTACCTTGACCTGTTAAAGAGATAGATGTATATATATACTTTTGGGTACATACATCTACAGTCTAAATAACCACCGACAATTTCCTTCCTTCCATCGTGTATGCAAAAAATTAATCAGTATCATAAAAATTATCAAATTATAATCATACAACAACACCTTTTTATATATGTCTACTCAAGCAACCCCCTCAATTATTATTATTATTATTATTATTATTATTATTATTATTATTATTATGAGGTGCTGCAAAATCATCATACACGTGTTGTTTTTTTATCATTAGTGTAAATCTGGAGCAAATGATTCCTCCAATTATTCCAAGCAACAGAACACCAGGAAACAGCTAGAGTAAAAACAATTAAAAATAATGGTACATGGTTTGTTGCTTGGAATAGTTTGGATGAATCAGAATCTTACATAATAATATACAACAGCTAACCCAACCATATAATAGTTGTAGGAATAATGAGAAAAAGCCATGAAACCGTAGAGTAAATAAAGTATACAGTAGATTCCAGTCCTCACGTGTTGTAACTTTGATATAGTGATTACGTGTGTGTGTGTGTGTGTGGGTGGAAGATGAGCACTCCACCTATATTAATATAATGATACCACATTCAGTACATATTTCTCACGTGTTGTAACTTTGATATAGTGACTACGTGTGTGTGTGTGTGTGTGTGGGTGGAAGATGAGCACTCCACCTATCTATAATACCACGTACACTACAGGTTTCTCACGTGTTGTAACTTTGATAGAGTGACTGTGTGAGTGTGTGTGTGTGTGTGTGGAAGATGAGCAGTCCACCTATCTTATAATACCACGTATAGTACAGGTTTCTCACGTGTTGCAACTACAGAGTGGCTGCATGTGTGTGTGAGTAGGTGGGTGGGACCGTGGGAGGCAATTTTCCGTTCTATATACAAGCTCTTCTCATTACTACTGCCTGCCTGCTGGTACACACTCAGCTTGGTTAGGTTAGGTTACTATTACGTTACGTTAGGTTAGGCTAGGCTAGATTAAGTTAGGTTAGAGTTCAGTAGGTTAGACTGGTTAGGTTAGGGTTCACTAAGTTACGTTAGGTTAGGTTAAAGTTCATTAGGTTAAGCTATAGGTTAGGTTAGGGTTTACTAGGTCAGGTTAGGTTAGGTTAGGGTTCATTCGATTTGGTTTACTTAGGTTAGGGTTTACCAAGTTAGGTTAGATTAAGTTAGGGTGTCTTTATTTCAGTACCTCCATGTAAAGTCTTGGTTAGGTTAGACTTCCTATAATTTGTATATACAGTATTATCTATAAAAATATCCCAGGGTTCGTTTTAGCGCTTCAACACAAAGGTTTTCTCATATTTTTATTATTTACAACCATTTTCCTGTGTTTAGTTGAGGCTGAGACGAACTGCTGGTATACAGAAGGAAAAATATGCAGGCAGGCGACTAGAACATGAATCATTACCAGCAGGAGAGAGAGAGAGAGAGAGAGAGAGAGAGAGAGAGAGAGAGAGAGAGATTCTGTGTGAGTAGCTGTCCATGAGAGAGAGATATATGTTGTCCATGGTTAGAAAGAGAGAGAGAGAATTATGTGTGAGTAGCTGTCCATGAAAGAGAGAAAAAAATTGGCTGTCCATGGGGAGAAAGAGAGAGAGAGAGAGAGAGGAGGGGAGAAAGAGAGAGGAGAGTGAGAGAGAGAGGAGGGGAGAAAGAGAGAGAAGGAGAGAGTGAGACGCTGTGAGTGGCTGCCCATGAGAGAGAGAGAGAGAGAGAGAGAGTTGAAGCTGAGAGGGAGGAAGTATACGTATGTCCGTTTCCTAATAATAAAATCCACTCTAGGAAATAATTTGTTGTTGTTGGAATCCCTGCCTGGCCTCACTCACTCACTCACTCACTGACTGCTGTGTCTTGTCTTCCAATATAATAGTGCTGTTGTTTGTATTCTCGGTAGTACTGGATGCAAACATTATCTTTATGTGTGTGTGTGTGTGTATGTGGTTGTGTGTGTGTGAAGGAGAGTAGGCTATAGTGTACGTATTCCTCTATCTATAACCGGAATGAGCTGTGATGATGATAACAATAAAACTTTAATGCTATTTCTTCAGTTCAAGTATAATTATTTATGGACAATATGTACATTTAATTTAATCCAAGAAAAAAGGAGAATTAAGTTTACTACAGAAAAATAAATACATACACGTTTATTTACTCCAGCAAAAAGTTGATACGTACGTTCACTCCCAGATAAGTTCACGTTCGTTCCAAGATATAAAAGGAACGTACACTCCAGCTAAAAGTATATAAGCTCACTCCCAGATAAGTTCACGTTCAAACCAAGAAGAGGCATAATAATCTACAGCTCCATAAAGGACACACACATTCACTTCAGCAGGTAAGAAAGAATATCTAGGCTACAGTACAGTCGACGTCAGGAATTCGTATACACCACTGTGATATCAAGGGTTCGTACAACAACAACAACTAGAAAATTTAATACATTAATTTCCTAACACCAAACTTATCTACTAATTTTATCTTGGTAATACTTGAATCAGTCAGCAGAACAATGCCTACAGCTAATATGTGCAGAATAAACACCACTTTTAATCAATATGCTATGTGTACCAATTCCTGAGACCGACTGCATGTATACTTTCAAGCCGGTTAGTTTAAGAGGGAAGTTGTTTTGTGTTGGTAAATCTGGAGCAACTCAATCCTCTAAACTATTCCAAGCAACAGAACACCATTATTTTGGTTCATCTATGGTCCTGCTAGCTGTTTCCTAGCTAGCATACTGTGTAGGAATCAAGACACTCCAATGTACCACAAAAAAAAAAATCATCTTCATGGTCCTGTTTCCTAGCATAGTTTAGACTTTAGAGGAATCAAGGCACTCCAATGTACCACAAAAAAATTACCCCCTTAAGTTAAAGACGGTCGAGGTTCACTGAAGGTAAAAAAAAAACTGCGTATTGCACACTGGTAATATTATATAAGGCACCTACCTACCTACCTCCCTACCTACCTACCTACCTACCTACGTCTATTATAATACAGGAAATGTTAGTGTAGCTTCCTTACTATAGAAAGTTGTTTTATTCGTGTGTGGGTATGTGTGGGGGGGGGGATGTATATACAGTATTTTCTTTATTATATAATGTCCAAACGGCTTCGTATAGTAGCCTACTATATAATTATACTAGTTTTTATTCTATTAATTTTAAAGGGTGGACATTACTACTATATAGATTTTCCCTTGATTCTTTTATATAAGACTGATGACATTTAATTTACCCTCGATGTTTTTTGTGTTTTTACCATCACCAAGAAAACAAAACAAAAAAGCGACCTTTTATCTGGATTGAGGAAAAGACAATGTTTAACTATTGTAGATATAACTATTATTATTACTATTCCATTAACTGTCCTTCAAACGTCAATTAAAAGTAGTGTGGTGTGATCATGGATGTGATAGTGAGGGAGGGGGGATGGTGTGGTGTGGTGGTGAGAGAGGGGGGATGGTGTGGTGTGGTGGTGAGAGAGGGGGGATGGTGTGGTGTACGTAGTGAGGAAGGGATGGTGTACGTGGTGTGGTGGTGAGAGAGGGGAGATGGTGTGGTGTGGTAGTGAGGGAGGAGGGATGGTGGTGTGTGGTGTGGTGTGGTCGTGAGGGAGGGGGGATGGTATGGTGTGGTGTGGTAGTGTAGGGGTCAGTATGGTGTGGTGTGGTAGTGTAAGGATCAGTATGGTGTGGTGTAGTGTGGTAGTGAAGGAGGTGGGATGGCCGTGTGGTAGGGATGATATAGGTTAGTGTGATGTGGTCAGGAATGCGGTCAGGAAATAGCCCCTGGACCTTGGGGTCAGGGGTGTGGTGTGGAGGGGATGGGGTTAATTCAGTTTATAGTGTGGTATGATGTGGCAGAGAGGGGGTAGAGCTAGGATATAGTGTGGTATGGTGGGGATAGGGTTCGGTTAGTGTGGCGTGGTGAGGATGGGATTCAGTTATAGTGTGGTATGATGTGGCAGAAATGGGATAATGAAGAAAGTGTGGCGTGGGGATGGAGTTCGGTTATTAGTGTGGTGTGATGTAGGATATTGAGGATAGTATACGTGGCGTAGTGGGGATGTGGTTCGGTTATATGTGTGATGTGGCAGAGATAAGATAATGAAGAAAGTGTGGCGTGATGTGGTGGGGATGGGGTTCAGTTCATAGTGTGGTGTGATGTGGCAGAGGTGGGATAATGAGGATAGTGTGGTGTGGTGGGGATGAGGTTCAGTTTATATAGTGTGGTGTGATGTGGCAGAGGTGGGATAATGAGGATAGTGTGGTGTTGTGGGGATGTGGTTCGGTGAGTGTGATGTGGTAGAGGTGGGTAAATTAGGTTAGTGTGGTGTGGTGTGATCAGGAATGGGGTCAGGGGTGATATGGTGAGTCAGGACAGGGTAGCATTAAAGTTTGTAAACACACACATACACACGGACGTAGTGTACACCAAGGAAGATGACACACACACATAAACACACACGAGGACAAAACAATACACAGGAACCTACTAACCCCTTTATTACACCTTCCTCACACACACACACACACAAAGCAGTTCCCGGTGTAGTACAGTCTGGGCAAAAGTCCTGTCGTCACATCAGCCATGTCGATCAAGAAAGATAGCTGCTGTATAAAAATATATCTCTTCACAGGCGCGTAAACTGAAGAACCAACAGAAAAGATTATTAATTAATTTGCCCTTCTGGATATCTATAATTCTGAATGGAGAGTGTGTTTGTTTATGAAGCACTGATGAGGGAGGCGACAGGATTTTTGCCACCGACTGTATGAACATTGCGCGGGCTTTGTGTCCTGAATGCTCTTTATTTCTTCAGGCAGTCTTCAATCTAAATGTCTCTTCCTTTTTGCCCTTTACTTGCCTAGGATGATGCGAGTCAAAAGTATGCCCTGTGCAATAGACTAGGTAAGACATATATATATATAGGCTTTATAGACCTTTTCAGTAGCGTAAATTACAGTAGATAATAAACTGGCGGGAAAACGTTGGAACCTTTGCATCAACCTATGAGGGACCTTGACTTGTTGGGATATAAGTGAGGTCAAGGCTAACAGTATGCAGTCAGTGTATGTGTAGGTGAACAGTGTACACAGTGTTTGTTCGTTGCTGCGGTGGAGGATATTGTGTGTGTGTTTTTTCAATCTCCCTTAGGCCTACTCTGATTCTACTCGTGTAAGTGATTTCACTATAACTTCCTGTTGACGGCTAGCCTACTGGTTTTGACCTTGATATTTCCGCAGTTTTTACGGTATGAAAAGTGTATTTGTATGTACATTGGGTCTAAATGTGACTGTGTAAGGATAAGCATATTCTAGTCCAGTAGAGAAGTAACTTAAGTAAGGCGACAAGACCTCCCAGGTAACTTCCTCTTCCTGGTGGAAGTGGAAAAGTTTTGTTTTTTTCCTGTCTATCATCTTGAATTGTGTTGAAAAGCCATCCAATATAAAGACTACGAGATCTATATGTATTTATATATACAACTTGATCATAAAACTATGAGTGTGATGAATACAACACGTGTACACATGATTTGTTTACATACTGTACACACGTGGAAGTTCAACACCACAAGGGTGAGGGATGGACCTCCCCGAGTCCCTACTCCCTCCCCATAACACCCCGCGGCTTTACCCGGCTTATCATTACTACAAGCAAAGATGATGAAATACTCACCCATTATTGAACAAGTTAGTGAGTCATTACTATATCTTTAACTAAATGCCGGTAATGATTGTGTTTACATGTGAATTGTGATGAAACACATACGCTATGCTTACAGTTGCACGTGGTCACATGAACTACTTTATACAGATTGCCTGCAGGAAATAAAGTATTACCATAGAATTTAGGAACATAAATCGGTCTGGGATATTTGCTAATTTTATAGAATCCCACATGGTATGTTAAAATTATCATACGGAAGCGAAATTTAATTTGCCCGGTTTTGCAGCTAGACATTTGTTTGGTATCGATTTTTCATAGCGGATTGGATTTATATTCAATTTCACTACACGAGCTAGTGTCGATCACTTCAATCAATACATCCATAATTTTATAGTTTGGAAGGAGTAAAAAAATAGTTAAAAATGAGGTGTGTATATTGGTTTGTAGTATAATGTTTTTGTTTTGCCATGGTGTGTGTTTCATAGTGGTGTGGGTCACGCGGTGATTGGCCAACACGTGGCTCTGACGTCAGCATCAACCATGGCGGGAGAGGATACACACGCTCCACAAGATCCCACCATGTTTTTCATATTTCTTGTGGTCGGGGGCACCGTGTTCCTTTTATTGTGGCTCATTCGACAATCTAAGCAACAGAGCACCAAAGTGATTGAGAAAGCCCGTGAGTATTACCCATTAAACTATTAAAAACACCACATTTTCCTCTCGACTCCATCACTTGCACCCAAAAACACCGATGATAAATATTTCCTGTGTTGGAAATATTACCACTGTGCTCTGGTTAACACTTGTCTCGTGTTATACATCGACTTACAACACCACACCGTACATTATACATAACCCTGGTGTTCAGTCATGCAAAAGTTATTTAGTTATCAACGTTTTACAATTTTTTCCGGGAAGTGGAGCGGGAAAAAGTTACTCTAGAAACGATAATAATATTTAACTATAACTTTAGATTATGAGCTACCAATTCCTCCAGCCAACAGTGCCACGAAACAATAAACACACTATTTACCATTACAGCAAGATATTAGTGTGTTTATTATCATAGTTTTATCAGTATCCTAACAATAATAAGAGATTGTCCCCATTGACTCACATGGGTACCGGAATCACTCAATGACTCACATACACATACACACACACACACTTCCTGTATGTATGTTGTATTTCCCACATTTCCAAACGAGTTGCTTGCGGGCGGATATTAAAGGTTTGACTTCAGTAGTATACACACACACCGGTTTTATTATTCAGCGTTACAGTCAATATTTTCACGTGTTTTCTCGTTTTTTATGTGTGTTATTACGTTTGTGTGACATTTTTATTACTGCCTCTTCTTACGGTGAATTATAATTGCATACATATAGAAAACGATAGTAATAATAGTAGTATAGGGAATATATATAATAATACTCGTTAGTTAGTTAGTGTGTGATATGGTGAGTGATGAATGGAGGAAGCATGAGTATAATGTGTGTCAAGATAACTGTACTACCGGCAGTCTACCAACCAACCTACCTAGTTACTGTACTCAGGTCACTCACCACAACTTGTCTGTCTGTGTGTCTGTTTGTCTGTTCTGTCTTCTCCTTCCCATACATATGCTTTTCATATTAGTTAATTAAACAGGTAGGGTAATGGGAAGCTACTCCATTTTAGTTTTTTTTATGGTTTAGTATGTATCAGTCCTGTGCTTAAGTTATTCAATCCCACACATAAGGTGAATGAAAGTGAGTGATTGAAGTGAATCTTTTAATCTAATTTTGCCAGGAACCAAATGATAATCAGTGGGTAAATATCTGTATCCATCACTTCATTTTACACTCAGTTCCTCATTGAAGATAACCAAATGTTTTCCCAGGCATTTATTATTCATTACCACACAGACTCTAAGTGAGTTGCTAAATCTGTGTTAAAAGAATAAGTGCTAACGTTAGATTTATTCATCTTATATATCATCTTATATATCACTGTAGTTTAATAATAGTTATGAAGCTGTTTTTTCACAATTTTGAGTGGATGTTCTTTGTGTGGAACAGGAATCAAAACTACTGTATAATGCATTGTTTGAGTGGGAATTGCCCAAGGCAAGTTTGGGACTAAACTTAACTTTCTTCCATTATAAAACCTTTGTGGCCTGAATTCCAGTATTATGTGGCTGCTTTTTATACTCGGTTCTAAGGTGTAGAGCTCTGCTAACCTTACTGGGAGTTCTCTAGTTGGAGGGATTCTGGTTCCTTCAACTTATGCCAGGAAACAGTCGACCGTAATTTATGTTTCAATTAGGTATTCTGTTGTATGGTATAGTTGAAAGGAATCATTAATCCTTCAGTGTACCGGCAAGAGAATGTTTCCTCGTCTCCCAGATCGTTATCAGATGTGAATTACTGTATATACCTTTGTTTACATTGTCTGGTTTGTAGATTGCAGTATGTATGATGTGATAATACTTTGTGATGTTCATTAGTATTAAAAAGATAATCATTTATCTTCATACCTTACAACATTCTAATGGCTTCATTTTTCTCCACAGCTCAGAAAAAGAAACCACAAACAAGTTCAAACAAATCAAACCAGAAAAAGAAACAGCCAGCGCCTTCCAGCAAACTCCAACAGAAACCAAACAGCAGCCAATACCAACACCAGTTCAGTCACCCGGAGCTGATAACGTCTCTGAAGGGACATTGTGGTCCACTCACCAGCGGCGGATTCTCAGCCAACGGGAAACATTTTGTATCAACGGCAGAAGGTGAGTAGATTAGAGTAGTGGGGTGTGTGTGTTCCTTTATATTTAAGGGGTTGCTGGAGTATGGGGACAAGCTTGGGGGGGGAGTAAGGGAACAGACTTGAGGGGGTGTGGGAATAGGGGGACAGGCTTGGGGAGGGGTTAGGGGGGTATGGGACAGGCTTGGGGGTTGTGGGAGTAGGGGGACAGGCTTGGGGAGGGGTTAGGGGTGTGTGGGGGACTGGCTTGAGGGTGTGTGGGAGTAGGGGACAGGCTTTCTACCCACCTCAAGCCAGTCCCCCTATTCCTGCACCCTCTTAACCCCCCCCCCCCCCAAGCTTGTCATAAAGAATTGCAGTATATATATTTTTGCACCGGGTATCTCTGTTCCATTGCAACTTAATTCTTTGCTCCAGTGATGAAATTTTGTATAGCCTGGTATTTCTAAGATACAGCAGGTAGGTATAGTTGATTTATTGTATATCCATGAGTGTGTGTGTGTATAAATGCATGTGGCATCATTTCCAACTCAGCTCTATTCATTCAGGTATGTCCGAGTGAAGCAGAATGCCTTGTGTGTGATAAGCATGACTAGAAGATATTTTCAGGCCCTGTAATGTTGTTATTGGTATCCCAGTATTTACCTTTAAAATATGGAATGATTTCATACCTCCACCAAGGCTAGAAACCGTATAGGAATTTCAGTGTGGGTGCAAGAACTTGTAATGGGAAGCTGAGCATTTAAGTGGATCGAAAGGGGAATGAATTTTGCATCTCCAGCTTTAGTTTTCTTCACCTTCCCTTTTATCAGCTCTTCTATGTTTGCAGCCTTATGCTGGTCTGTGCACATTAGGCTGTTATTGTTTTCAAGTACTTAAATAACAGTGTACAGTATAAATTATTTTAGATTGCATTAAAAAAAAGAAAAAGTTTTAGTTACGTTACATATTTTTTTCTTATTTCTTTTTTTCTTTTTTTCTTCCGTCTCTTCATTATTTTATATATTACCTGATTTCTTTTATATCTTTAAGTATGAGTACAGCATATCTGATTATTAAGGTGGTAATTCTTTTTTGGTACATTGGAGTGCCTTGATTCCTCCAAAGTATTGCTTGGAATAGTTTGGAGGATTCAGTTACTCCAGGATTACCAACACAGAACTTCCCCCTTTAAATGGTTAATGAATAATGTCCACTGCATGTGTTGGTGATGGAGGCTGGTATTCATAAAGGATCAATATCATAAACAGGAAGCTGTGTGGGAGCTGCTTATCACTGTACATATTTTGCTGTATGACATTCACTCTTTATATTATTAACGTCCAGTTGAGGAAAAAACCGACAGTAAAACATAACAGATTTTTTTGTCGTGCGCACGCTGTTTTTACCATATGCCGTTATAGAGTGGAATGGAAAGTTAAACTAATCTTGTTGTAAAATATCTTAGTCTCCTTGAGGATTTATTTTTTAGCATTGTTTCTACTGTATAATTATGTATGTACAGAAAATACAGTAGTTACTTTTAAGCTTAGGGTATGTATTCTTTAGGCACCTGTTATTGTCTTATTTATGATCAGGTTTATGGATGTGATTATTTAAAAACAGAAAATTTGTTATAGGATAATAATACAGTACCATATAATCTAGTACAGTCACAGCACATAGTCCTTGACCATGGTGTAAGGGGAAGTCTAGTGAAGGACTATGTGCCACGACTACATTACTATCACGTGCTTGCTGGTATACTGTCTATGTTTACCTTTGTTGGATATTAATTCCATAGGATTGACCATACCTCGGGATTTGTCAGTGTTTATATTATTATTATTATTTATTACTTTTTTGCTTTCTTTACAGACATGAAACCCTTGTGAGTCATGATTTTTACCCAGTCACTAACTTGTCAGTTTAGTTTATTTGGCAATATTGCTTCTGATTATTTAGCTGTTGCGGCACCTAATATCAATCAATCTAAGGGGTTTGAGAAGTATGTATATATGCAGCAATTATATAAGTTTGCATTGATCTTTTATCCAAAATTAAACTACTGTACATAGTATTTAAGGATGTTGATGGAATATTTTGTACACTGGTTTGGTGGAGCAGGTAAATACAGTGCACTCTGCTCAATGAAATTGTAGAGGTGACTTAATACTTGCCATTATAAACTTACTGTAACATCTTCCTTCATTAAGCAGAGTTCACTGTATTTTCCACAGTTGTGAGAGGCAGACGCTTTGACCCCGGTGGAAGATCCTTTATGGAAGTGAGTGATGATGTGGAGGCTAGATTCATCACACTGGTGGATACTGGCTGTAGAGATGGCATGGAGGAGATAGACACATCATCCGTCAGCAGTGGCAGTCACGTCACCACCAGCAACAACCCATCGGACACAGAGGATTCCTACAGCAGTGCCTCCAAGACACCGCACCGCAGGCACTTCAAGATGTCACGTAGGCAACGCAGGAACAAGAACAAGAAGGGCAAAGTCTCTCAAGAATTATCACAATTGGAACCATCAAGTCCAAGTGAAGCACAAAGTGAAACAACCAGGGAGTTGTTTGATATTCTTGGCAAAACGGAAAAACAGTTGTACGATCTGCTCCTGCCACTGTGTAGCGGAGTTGAAGATAGGGTATTAAATGGATATCCCTATGTAACCAACCAGGGTGTTTATGTGTTTAAAGCAATGGGATACTCCACTCTGGCTGGAGTTTTGAGTGGCGGGTTCCAACTTAGTGACGCCGAGATAAAAGTGAAACGGCAGCCAGAACTTCGGAGCATATTAGATATTGAGGATGGTCATTCAGATTATTCCTCTGAATCTGAATCTCTTGAAGATATGAGAACAAATAATTGTGATCATGATAATCAGGATGCATCTTCTGGTATTAGTTCTGACGGCAAGGAATGTGAAGATGAAGATAACATTAGTGAACTTAATAATGAAACTGAATCATTTAACATGGACAATATTAGATATTACAATTATCAGTTAATTGAAAGGTGTAGAAGATGTAAACAAAATTTCAATGTTAATGAAAATGGAAGTAGATCATGTGAATATCATCCAAAGAAAGTAATAATGAGAAAAGATGGACAGTTACGTTTCCAATGTTGTAATAAGTTGAAAGGTGTGCAAGGCTGTACCAAAACACTAATGCATGTTTATCATCATCTAAGAGCAGGTTTAAATGGACCTCTAAGAGGATATGTAACCACAAAAAGTGGAAGAGAAAGAATAGTGGGTTTAGATTGTGAAATGGTGTATACTACAGAAGGGTTTGAACTTGCAAGAATAACATTGGTTCGAATGACAGGAAAGGTATTGCTAGATTTATATGTCCAACCGAGGGGAAGTGTGTTTGATTACAACACTCAGTTCTCAGGCATCACTGCTGAACACATGCAACAAGCTGAGACATTTACTAAAGCAAGGGAGAGAGTCTTGAGTTTCATAGGTTCCTCAACAATACTTATAGGTCATAGTCTAGAGGGAGATTTGGCAGCTCTCAAGATAATTCACAGGCTTGTCATTGATACGTCTTTAATGTTTGGTGTTACAAAAAATTCTTTCACCTTAAAACAGTCCTTGAAGACGCTAGCCAAGAAACTCCTAAGTCGAGATATCCAGAAGGGTGGCAGTACGGGACATGACAGTCTTGAGGATGCCACAGCAGCTGTAGATTTAGTTTTGAATCACTTTGTCGAATCTCATAAAGTCCGCAAGATTGCACCGCTGCCACTTGCTCTGCAAAATGTGGCTTGATTTTATTGTGTTGTCAACTTCTTGCTCATGTTGAAGATAACATTACACTGTAAGATATTATTGGTCTACTTCAATCTCAAAATATTTTAGTCCTTTCTGTTACCTTATTTTATTTGTTGTTTTTCTTGTCTTGGGCCTGGGGATCCCCACCCTTCACAAATAAGGAAATGTTGATGCATTGAAATTCTTTTTAAACTTTACCCAACTGCATCTAATTTTCTGTGAATTTCTCAGATATTAATTGCATTTTGACTTTGTGCCACATGGCCTCTGTTGCCTGGCATTAGGTGTTCCCATTACTTTATGTACTGTTTTCATCATTCCCTTGACATTCAGTTAACCTTGTTCTTCCCCGTCCCATTCCTTGACTTATCTTGATCTCTTTGACAACAATGCAATGCTAGTTGGTCTAGAAGGACCTAGTTTTACAAAGCACTATCTAATCTCCTCAAGTGAAGGAGTTCTTACTACACCGTACTATATTGATGGCACTGTTTAACTCTTGGACGGCAGTATTAACCTACATAATTTTAAGCTGCCAGGCATTAGACCATTAGACTCGGAATATAATTTTTAAGGTAATGTTTTATGGGTTTAATGAATTTGTTTTTAACCTTGGAATGTCAGTGGTTCCTCCCTCTGAAATTTTAGTCAGAAAAAGATGGACTGTACAGTATTGTTGTCCAAAGGTTAATAAGGATTTTTTTACTGACTGTGGAAGGTGTGAGTGTCTAAAGATAACCATACTCTGTGCCTTGATTCTTTGCTACAAGTATAATAGTTACCTACTTGATGTTTTTATACTCTTGTCAGGTTTGCTCAAAGGCTCGTTCTTATCTTAGGCCAGCTTCAAATGGACAGTGTGTGAAAAGTCCCGGTGGAACCCAATTCCTAAACCCTGCATCTTTTCTACGATCCATTTAATATCCATCATTAAATCTTGAATATTATTTTGGTGCATAGAACCACTTGTACAAAGCCAACTTAGGGTCAGGTCATGGTCTAGTGGGTTTAATCAATAAAGGTGAATTTTATTTGTTTGCAATGAGGAGTGATTGGTATGGTACGGTGCATGATCAAATGTTTTCAGTTTATAACCAAAGGGAAGATTTCACAATTACGTTTTTTTTTTTAAACTGTACATATTGTAATTTAATAGTTATTTATATTTTAGTTTAAGGATTTTTATGGCAGCTTTTCTAAGGGTAATGTCTTTTGATGTTGTGATTAGTCTTTCATAGTCATTAGTTTGCTATTATTTGATATTATTGAGAACATTTTTTTAACTATAGTTGTGATCTATCTTTAGAATTCCAATGATTTTCAGTTTCCATTCCACTTTGTAATGGCATGGTAAATCTTCTTGTCAAGTGAGATTGTTCCTTTGTTACCATGAAGTATTAATGAAAATTGTGTTAGAGAATTATCAAAGGAAAATATATAAATTATTATCAGCATTAAAACAAATTGTTTCTCTTATTTTAGTATCTTAGTTCAGTATTTATCAGAATGCATACTGTACTTACAAGATAACTAGCTTAAGGGAGAAGTACAGTGTTGGCAAATCTGGAGCAACCAATTCCTCCAAACTATTCCAAGCAACAGGACGCCTTTATTTTTGTCCATCTGCTCCTGTTTCCTGGCATATTTTGGAGGAATGAAGGTATTCCAATATACCAAAAGTATACTCTCCCCTTAATAATTACTCAGTGTTTTGTTCATATTGTGTCTATGGAGTATTGTTGTGAGTGCCACTGTTCTCTAATATAAATTGATCAACTCAACATGGCTGCAGACGTATGTGTGTTTTATTGCCAGTACTGGTTGAAAGTCGAGATTTTAAGCTGTACTTTTTTTAGTCATTTGCTACAATAAACAATAGTAAAATTGTGTATTTAATTGCAATCTTTTCTAGGTAAATGAGGGGATGTTTAAGAATGTGTTGTGGGGAAACCTTATTGCAGTATGCCATTGGTACTGTATTAATATAATCAGTAAAGTATATATTTTGATTTGGGACCTATGAATAAAGCAAAATTTTCCTCATTAGACAAACAAAATTACCAAAAAAAAATTGGTTAGTGCTTATTGAAGGTTATGCCTTAGTTAAAGCCAAGGCATTTGAGATTGTGGTAATGGGGAAAGTCAGAGATAGAGGATGATAGGGAGAGTTATGTGACATGGAGATGGGGAGGCAGCTTACTTTTTCCAAGAGAACTATAATACATGTTCTTGCATAGTGACAACTAATAATGATGAATAGATTACAGAGATATATCTACAAAAAAAAATCTGTTGCTAATCAATTACCAGAAGGGACAGTTGGATTTTTTGCAATATGAAAAATATAGATATACAGTGGAGTGTTCTTTCATGTCTAGTCATTACAAAAAGTTGAACCTTTTTTCTTAACACTTCATACGGACCAAACACTTGTAGATATTCTGTCGGACATTATTAGTTCTGTCCATAGTTTTATAATACTGTACCTGTACACCATAATAGGTGGGGTTGGACATCCAGTTTATCTTGTTAGTCTTAGTTGTACTCTCTGAATAACATTGGGAATGAAGGGTGACATTTCTCAACATTATAATGATGTTACCATTCTACTTTATGTACAGTCGGCCTCAGGTATTCGTATACACCACTGTGACATCAAGGGTTCCTAACAACTAATAAATTTAGTTATTAATTTCCAAACACCAAATATTTCTAGTAATTTTATCTTAGAAATACTTGAATCAGTCAGCAGAACAATGCCTACAGTATGTGCAGTATAAACACCTTTTATCCAATGCTATGTGTACGAATTCCTGAGGCCGACTGTACCTTTTGTTTGGTAAGATTAATTGCCCTGCCATCCAGATAAGGTGTTCTCTGTTCTTCACAAAGTGTATTGCAAACTTTTTATGGTAGTTTTCCCATGCATTTCAATTAGTATGCAGTTCAATTATGATTATGGCATTGATTTTTGGTAAAAACAACTCCCAATAGTCACTGCTAAACTAATCAGTAAATAATAAGTTACCAATTGAATATATATTGAATATGTGTAATATTAACTAGTTATTTAATCTTTCCACAGACAGGACCCTCATGATTTGGAATTACAATGACTTTATCAAGCGTGACCATAAACATACAAGAGTGAACATTGAATTTGATCACATTACCAAGGTCTGCTGGAGCCCTGATGACAAGGCATTGGTTGTACACAAATGTATGGAGAATAATATTGAAGTGTATAAATTAACCAAGAAACCAGATGGTACATATGCCAGTGCTACATCGGCTCATACCTTCCCTCAGGTATTATATAATATTAATTATCTTGTTATAATCAATACTGTACAAAATTAGTATTGAACTTAATGGGTACGGTAATACTAATACAGCATTTATTATAATCAATATTGTCCAAAATTAGTATTAAACTTAATGGGTAATACTAATATAGCATTTATTATAATCTATACTGTACAAAATTAGTATTAAACTTAATGTGTAATACTAATACAGCATTTATTTTACTGCCTGCAACATCTTTTACAATAAAGTTCTGTGTAGTGTTCATATAATGTGTTGTGTAGGTTTATTCTAATTTTAGACTGATATAGTATTATTCAGTACTTGACAAATTTTTAACTTTAATTTATGAGGGATTGTGTTTCTGGTTTAATAATGTCATCTGGAGTTTGCATAGCATCACAAAAGTTGACCCTGGCATTGAAAGTGTAAGAGAATAAGGATGGTATTATAAACTACTACAGTACTTTGAGGAAAGGGCGTTTTGTCGCTAAATTCACATTGCAGACCGATAGGAACTGAGCGACAAAGAGACATTTTCCTCGAAGAAGAAGTTTAATAATACCACCCAAATAATTCTTGTTGTCTTGACTGTCTTTTTTAAGGGGAGATTCTCTGGTTTGTAAATTGGAAAGCTACTGATTCCTCCTAATTATATCAGTTAACAGACGCCCCAAATGGTACAATTAGGGGATCTGTTTCATGGCATAGTTTGGAGAAATCAGAGACCTTCCAATTCACCAATAGAACTACAATATTTGATATAATGAGGTATTACAGTGTTGGTAAATCTAGAACAACTGATTCCCTCAAACTATATTTAACAAAAAACTTCATATTTATTCATCTACTGGTCCTGTTTTTTGGCATACTCTGGAAAAATCATGGCACTCCAATGTACAGCCACAATCAAATAACCACCAACACTCCTTCCATCGTGCAAATAAATCAGTATCATATAAAAAAAATATATTATACAACACCTTATGTCAACTCAACCCCCTCAATTATTATTATGAGGTGCTGCAAAATCATACACGTGTTGTTCTTTATTACCAAGATATTTATAACGATGGAAGGAAAGTGTCGGTGGATATTTGATTGTGGCTGTACCATACGTATACTACCCAGCTAACATTGGATATATTTATTTCTTCACCAGCACAATCCTGAAGCAGATCTGGTGGCCCTGGACATGGCTCTGAATGGTAAATATATCATGACCTGCAATAACAAGAACCAGCTGGTGATATGGAACCTTCACGGGGAGATCCTGGAATGTGTCGACACTCGTCACGGCGACACTTATTCTGCCAGGCTGTCCCCGTGTGGAAGATATGTGGCCACGACAGGTTAGTGCCCTTTGATAGATAGATAAAGTAAATATTGATGTACTGTGCTATAGATATGTCCTGCTCAGTCATTATATTATTATTATTATTATTATTAAACCCAGCCACGAAAGAGCAATGTTATAACTAGGGGTTAATATTCCCATTATTATTATTAGTATTATAATTATTGTCTCCTTTTTTTCTCAGGATTTACACCTGATGTTAAAGTATGGGAGGTGAAGTTTAGCAAGGCAGGAACATTTGAGGGACTGAAGCGAGCATATGACTTGTCTGGACACAAAGCCGGCATCTACAGCTGTGACATCAACAGTGACTCCACTCGTATGGTGTCCGTGTCCAAAGACGGAACTTGGAGGCTCTATGACACTAACAGTAAGTAAGGCAAATCCCAGGGAACAAGTGGAGTTAAGCAAGTTTGTTTTAAAGCGGTATATAATGCAAGGTTTGTCCCTGTGAAGAAGTGGAGGAAGCTGGGTTGATTAAAGGGGAAAGTATATATTTGGTACATTAGAGCACCTTGATTCCTCCAAACTGCTCCGGGGAACACGACCGGATGAGCAAAAATTGTGTTTCTTAGTTATTATATAGATTGATACAGTAATAATTAAAGCTGTTTATTAGTATATTATGTCCCAAATTGATTCCTATTCTTTAAGCTTGTTCTACTTTCCAAGCTTGTCCTACTTTGAAACATGTCTAGTTATTAAGTTTTAAGGGGTTAATCTCTACTGCCTGTTTTCAGTTGAGTATGAGAAGGGCCAACTGGTGTATCTCCTACACTCGGGGTCGTACGTTATGAAGGGTAAGGCCCGGGCCATCATCCGCCTCTCCCCTAATGCTCGTACAATAGTTGTCTCATCGGGACCTTCTATGACATTCTACTCGGCTAGTACAGGGGAAAAGTTCAGCACAATTTCTGATATTTATATCGGTACGTACGGTTATATCTCGATGGATTGTTTGTTCCAGTTTTAATAATGCATGAATATATTTTGATAAAGAAAAGGAGTGAATGCAAAAGAATTAATGATTATTAATATGTACAACTATTCTTGTCATCATTTGTACAACATTCTGGCTAATATTTATCCAATAATATTACTGTATATTGAATGGAAGTATTGATCAACATTTAGGACAGGACACAGTAACATGGAGTTATAATATTTGTACCGAGTTGCTACTTTAGACTTACATCTCCCATACATTCATTGTCTTTATAGGACCAATTCTGGACATGTTTTTTGATCCTGCGAGCAAGTTGTTACTGACTCTCGGAGACAGACATGTTCGGGTGTTCCACAACATGGCTGGGTACACATCAACAATTCAGGTAAGCAAATAACTTTTCCCTTATAAGACACATTTTGTTATACTATGCAGCAACAGATTATATATACAGTACTACATAGCATATATACAGTAACTCTTTACTTATGAAACACATTTTATACTATGCAGCAGCAGATTATATATATAGTACAACATAGCACATACATGTATAACTCTTTACTTATGAGGTACATTTTATACTATGCAGCAGCAAATTATATATATACTACATAGCACATATATATATCGCTTTCTTTATGAGGTACAAGATGTATTGGAAAGTTTCCCAGTTAATGAACAATGGAAAGATGTCACATGACTCGCCTCTATGTATGTGAATATTATTGTCCTTGGCTATTTTATCTTGCATTATTTATTTATCAGTGCTACAAGCCTAATACATACTGAATGTTTTGTTTACAGGACCTTCAGCAGTCATTAAAAAAATCAACAAGTGCAGGCATGAAAGAGCGCATCATCGATCAGATCAAGGAAGCCAAAAGAGACCTAGAGAACATCAACAACACCATTGCCCAACAGCAGAAGAAAAAATAATGAGTTATGGTTTGTGTCTTTCCTCCCATGTGCTTTGCCTGATCATGTACAAGAACTATTGTAATATTTCATAGGATTCCCCCAATGTTTTTACAGAGCAGTATAATACAATATTACATTTGTGCACAGACGCTCATGACCCCGGCCGGCAAGCTTGGGTCTGGAGGCCATATTTTGTAGGCAAGCAAATCACTGTTAGTTCATAATTATTCGGTAACAATTGCAGATGGAGGATGAAAGTGCCATGCTAATATTTACCATATAATATTTTGGTTTTCTTAAGGGTGTGTGTGGGAGTAGGGGGACAGGCTTGGGGGACGGGGGTCAGGTGGTTGCGGGTGGTTGCGGTAGGGGGACAGGCTTTCTACCCCCCCCCCCTCCTCCCCCAAGCCTGTCCCTTACTCCCACACACAGACCCTTAAGCTGAGGGTGAAGTCCACAGATGACGGTGTTACATCACATTTAATTAACAGGTTAGGTCTCTCTGCGGTTTAGACATCATTTACCGTCGAAAGGAAAAGAACGGACTATAGTTTGTTGGATTATGGAGTCACTTCATTCAACTGTTGGATTATTTACATTGCTGGTTATCCGAGTTAGCTCTGGTTGGTGGAGGGTCGCGAACTTGTGAGGATAACCGTGTACTGTAGTCTGTAAAACTTGCTCATTTTTTGAATTACCGGTATGCGTTGAATGAAAGAGTATCATTTTAGAGTCCATGCACTGCCATTCACTCACTTTGTAGACTACTGTATAACTAATGCATAGAAAAAAACAAAACAATGGAAGGTTATTTTCTGCATCGTCGATTACTTAATTCATGAATAGAGAAAAGATCCAGAAATAGAAAGACTGATTTTATTGATTGATAATTAGGTAACATTTACCATTTATCATCGATTACGTATTCATGACAGGCCACACACACATGATTACAAAAAAGATCCAGAAAAAGAAAGACTTATTTTATTTATTGATAATTAGGTAACATGAATAATTTATTTATTTCTTGCTGGTCATTTCAAGTTATTGCAATCATGTTTATGTAATGATGAAACTACCGTACTGTACTAGTCTTTACCAAGTGAGAATTAGGGTCTTGATGATACAAGGAGAGATATTGTAACGGAGAACATTGAGAAATTCAACTTTGTGGACAGGCGAAAATTGTGGGATTTTTTTTTTTAGCTTATGTTGGTTATTGTGACCAAATGTTATAGATTTAATGTTGGACAGTCTGGAAATTGAAATGCTTAATCAGCATTTTAATTGTTTTATGTACAGTACATATATATTTTTTTTGTTTCTTGAAAATTCAGACGTATTTGTTATTTTGAACATTCAGGAGTTTTATGCTGTATTTTATTAAATTACAACTGGTAATTTATATGAATTTTCTATAAATATAATTATAATGTAATTAAGTTTTTCTTTTGAATTTCAGTAATAAGTTTTATGAAGACAATTACTTACTTACCAGTGAGATATTTTAGTTTTGATTGATTATAAATGACTACTGAATGGACAAGTTTGTTATCATGTTATTAAGTGGGTGTGGGAATAGGGGGACAGGCTTGGGGGGGTCTAGGGGGGTGCGGGAATAGGGGGATAGGCTTGGAGGGTGCGGGAGTAGGGGCACAGACATGGCGGAGGGTTAGGGGGGTGCGGGAATAGGGGACAGGCTTCTACCCACCTCAAGCCTGTCCTCCTATTCTCACACCCCATAAACCCTCTCCACAAGCCTGTCCCCCTACTTCCATATCCCCTAAACCCCCCCCAACTCCTGCACCCCCCTAACCCCCCCCCCCCCCAAGCCTGCCCCCTATTCCCGCACCCCCTTCAGTGCTGTTTCTTACTTCTATGGTTTTGTTATTCCATGGGCATTAATAATTAAGGTGGTTTGAATACTTATTCGGGGTTATTTTTGTATCAAATATTGTGGTATATAATTATATATGTTGACTTCAATTTTTCAGTATCTTATTTTTATTTTATTTTTTCTAACTGCCATTGATCTTTATGTTTCAGAATACATGTACAATTATTGACACTAAACGAATAAGTATTATCTCAAATAATTCTTCTGTTATTTTAGTAGTCATTATTTGAAATGTATCATAGGTAATTCCAAATATATTTAGTTTAACCGCTGATAAACTACAATACTGCCATTCAAAAGGCTACATTATGCCCCAAAACAATATAGATTATGGTTGTAATAATAATCATCTCTATAATTATGATATGCAGTTTTTATTTCATATTATAATTACAGACATTTAAGTTAACCAAGGATAAACTACAATGTACTGCCATTCAAAAGGCTAAAATTTTTATGGCTCAGAAATATAGAGTGTGGTAGTAATAATGATTGTCTCTTTATACATGTATGTCAATTCTGTTTCATCTGTCCAATTAGGATAATCTACTGCCATTCAAAAGGTTCTTTAATTTTATTATGCCCTGAAAATACAGAGTGTTTTAAAAAAATTGAGAGGCCCTTGCTGGAGCTCTGTGAACCCTCCAAATAATCCAGGCCACAGAACCCTTCAGTATTTCTAATAGGGAATCTGTTGCCTGGAGTAGTTTGGAGAATTCATATAGCACCAGTAAGGGCCCTCAATTTTTTTTAAACTACGGGCGTAAAAGGCAACAGTGAATCTGAGTGGATGATGAAGGACAGACAACCTGGCAAACAGGTTCTCATATAATGGTTCTTATTATGATGATTACATTGTGGGGTTTTATTTATATACTGTGAGTCATTTCCTTATATACCATGATATAAGATACAGTTAGTAAGGGTAAGATAATCCTTCAGGAGAATAGTTTATCATTATTTCATATTTTTATTTTGTTGTGAGTTGAATACTGTATTTGGTTTGAAGAGCATTGGTGGACAGCTTTAAAATGGTTTTCCCGGTGCATGAGAAAAAAAAAAAGTTTTCCAGCTTCTGGTGATAGAAAACTTTCAGAATAAAAAGTTATCATAAACTGAGGTGCAGTATATATTATTTATCCATGTGTAGCATAAAAAATTAATACCGGAAGTTACATGTTTTACTGTAGGGAAGAGAGTGCTTAATGTGCGAGTCAAACAAACAAATAAAATCTATTTGACCAATTATTTGTGACTGGTCAACATAGATGATATTTTCAGTAAGTCATGATCATGGACAAGATTCCAACTTCTCTTTAAGAGGAGTACTGTACAGTTAGGAATTCCCTTCTGTTAGCTGTGGAAGCTGGTTGAGTGAGAAGTTGTCATGTGTGAGGGAGATACAAAGAATTATCCGTTTGTGTTGGTGTGAAGTGTACAGTACTATGAATCATTTAGGAAACCTTGCCAGAGTGTCAACGTGTGAAATACTGGTAGGAATGTACTACTGTACCTACACCCACTTAAATATACGCCCCTTTTCTACAATGGAGGTGAATATGCTATGATATCGACCTTGACCCCAATTGAGGATGAGAAATAGTTTCACTTTTACAATACTGTATAGTAAAAGTTGGGCAAAATTACAATTGTATAAAGTATGCAAGAATATACTGTATGAAACAACTTATTGAAAAGGAACTCCATTGGCAATTGCTGTACAGTAGTTCCATTTGGCAGTGTGATTAAAGTGTAAAATTATTCATTTACATAGAATACTGTAAACATAACATATCAAACCTAACCTAAATTAATATATCACATGAATTCAGTTAATTTTATATTGCATATTATCATCAAGTATAACCTAAATTAGTACATTACATGGATTCACATTATATTCTGACTAAATTTATACTAGCCTATAATAATAATATTCTGTAAGTTATGTCAATTGGTATAATCTTTTTGTGTCGTTCAAACTTAGTCAATTAACATAACTCTACCTTAAGTACAATTATATTAGTCGGGGATATTTTAATAGTCACATGTATTTTCATATTTACAAAACATATTAATTAAAAGAGAAAATATCCTTTATTATAATAATGCATTGCTATTGGTCATGATGCTTGGGTTACTCAGTGATGTTGCAAGTGAAAAGAATAATTACACAAACTCAATATATTATCAAAGTAAGCTTGAATATAGAAGCCCTGGACTCGATAAACATCTCAGCCATAAGCTTGAATGAAAAAATAATGTTAAATATAGTACAAAACGTGCATAAAATATCATATTTTGTCAAGGAACCACATCCATTAGAACCGGGTTGTGAAAACGACAAAAATTTCCCCTACAATCATAAAAATACGCCTAATTTTGACGATACAATAACATAAAACACAATTTAGTTATATTTTATTATATTTACAGATACTATATACTAATAAATATGGTTTAAATGTAAATATAAGTGTCTATAATGTAAAGTGTAACTATATTCCCAGGTCGGGTAGATGGTGTTTACAAACGGGTTAACAGGGAGGGTATAGCTTCAATCTTCACTTCAATAATACAATGTCCGAGGAAGCTAAGGTTTGTATTCACTCGACTCCATCATTCACCAATTAATAGAAGAGGGTAGTGTGCCATTGTGATGTTAATATGTGTCTAAATAACGAGGTATTAAAGGTGTTATGTGTGTGTGTCTGTGTGTGTGTGTTATGTTAGTAATGGCAAGCAGTAACACACACACAAACACACGTAGGTAATTATAGATTTGGTGGTTTATATTTATCGTGTCACTTGTAATATATAGAAGTGTTTTAAGTCATAGTTACTCTAATTCGTATAATAAAATAGGTATAAAGGTGTTATGTGTGTGTGTGTGTGTGTGTGTTTGTGAATAAAGCACAGTTAGTAATGGCAATAATTAACACACCTACGTAATTATAGCTTTAGTATCTGTTATGTTACTGGCTTATTGTAATTAATATCACAGTTCTAAGTCACAGTCTATATAATTCGTATAAAAAAACAGGTTTAAAGGTGTTATGTATATTATTAAATAGTTACATGTTTCCTTACTCACATTAAAATACATTAGAAGGCGTACTTAGAAACTTTAACCCACAGTTCTAAGTCACAGTCAATATAATTAAGTATAAATATCAGGTGTAAAAGTGTTTGTTAGAGAGTAAAGTAGAAACAGACGTGGTTAATTATAGCTTTATTATCTGTCATGTCACTTTTTGTCTTTAATTAACACGTTAGTATATTTTCTAGTGTATATTCCTCTGTTTTTTAATTATTTTGAGACTCATTTTATTCGGAAATGCATAAATAAATGTAGGAGGAAATTAGGAATGATGAAAAGTCTGGTTAATATCAAGGCAAAACCACATGTTCCTAAATTAGAAAGTCAGCTGAAGCATTTTGCACTTTACAAGCATGACATTCAATTTGGAATTCAGAATGAGGGACATAAGATATTATTTACCCACTTTGAATACCTGTAGTACCTGTTGTTTTTTATCTTAACATTAGGTTTAACTTTGTATATGCTTCTTTTAATGTCTATCTATCTATCTATAGTTCTAATGCCTCGTTCTCTCCGGGAACTCCCTCCAAGGGTTTGGCCACGGCAGAAGTGTCTCCAGTTTTCCCTGTTCCAACACTCCCTCCTTACTTGTTCCAGCCTTACTCTGCCCCTTATATTTCTCTCCTTTACATACTCTTCCACTCTGTTCTGTCATGTAACTTAAATCTTACGGTACAGGAAGAAAATAAAAATTAAATTTTAGGCACTTGAATGTGCTCAGATTAATGTTATTAAAAATATGTAAATGTATGTGTTGTTCATAAGCAAGTTGCAAGATGTATTAAGGGAGTAATTCACTTTTGTTACATTGGAGTGCCATGATTCCTCCAAAGTATGCCAGGAAGCAGTACCAAATGAACAAAAATAATGGTGTTCTGTTGCTTGGAATAGTTTGGAGGAATCAGTTCCTCCAGATTTGCCAACACTGTACTTACCCCGTAAATATATTGCCTGTATAGAACAAATTGAGGAAAAATATTGTTCCTCAATTGCAAGATTTTAATTCATAAGCAGATTTATTTATTGGTAGTTTCCAAGTTTCCTTTAGACAGTTGCAAGATATATTTGATTATTATTTGACGGCTTAAAACAAATAGAGGTCGAAAATTGTTGCTCAGCCGAGTGTCTAGAAATATTATCTGTACATGAGTTTTAACCTGTCTATTTTTTTATTTACAGAAGGAGGAGAAGCCATCAGAACACATTAATCTAAAAGTAATCGGGCAGGATGGTCAAGTGGTGCATTTTAAGATTAAGAAGCACACATCCCTGAAGAAACTCATCACTGCATACTGTGAAAGATCAGTAAGTTTGGCTTTTACTTTTAATTGGTGTAGCTTGGAATATTATGAAGGGTAGTAGTATTCAGTACCGTAACAATAACAGTAGTATAATAAATATTTGGTATCTAACTACAACTTTCATGCCTTGCTTTCCCCTTGAGGATGGCCACGGAAGAAAAGTCTCCATTTCTCCATGTTGCAATATATACTACTGTGATATTTTATTTACTGATATTATTTTATTTCAGAAACTTGTGCAGACGACGGTGAGATTTAGATTTGATGGGCAGCCCATATCAGAAAATGACACACCTCAAGGCTTAGAAATGGAAGATGGAGATACAATAGAAGTGTTTCAACAGCAGACCGGTGGTATCCATCTGTGTCCGTATCATGAATTGTGACCTCGAGGACTAGAAATGAATGATGGTGATACATTTGAAGTGTTTCAGCAGCAGACTGGTGGCACCTATCTCTGTTTGGGTTATGAATTGTGACCCTCTTCCTGTTAACACTACGCCTCTTCACCCGTCTGTCTGCTCTTCTATTTCACCTGGCTCTGTCCAATGGAGAAAAGTATCCACTTGTATTTTTCAGAGGATGATGACGCTCAAGTTGTTTTTGTGCCAGATGTTTCTCAAACCTGAAAAGATGTATAGTTATCCCAAGGTACTGACCTGTACTTCTCATTTATGTGTATTCATACCTTTTCATGCCTCTTAAGCAATATTACATAGCACCTTGTAATTACAGAATACCTCTGGTTGTGTTTCCTCACAATAACAAAAATTCTTCACAATGTTTTTATTTAACAATGTTTGTACACATGGTTTTATGTTTAACCCACATGATATTGATGTATCTCACTTTGAACATACAATTTCAGAACAACATTACATGAGCTTGGTATTCTGCCAGACTACAGTTACAAATTTCAAATTACTCATTTGTAATACTTGTGGCTAATACAGTATATATACCGGGTATGTTTCATAACACTACAGTAATTGTTATCAAAAGATTATAGACTCTTTAAGTAATGCCTAATTGCGAGAAAAACATCAACATCCATTTTAAACTTAACAGACTAAAAAAAAGGACAAAATCCATGTCCCATATCAGCCCACTCAGGGGTGTGTATGGGGCTGAGGCTGAGGCCGGGCTGCCATGGCCTGCTCAGTAAAGGGAAGAGAAGTGAACCCCTTTCCAGTGTTGGCATTACATGGGAATAAACTTGTTGGGGTTAGCACACACACACACACAGAGCCTCCAACCCAGACAAGATAACCAGGAACAAGACTCCACTCAGGCACTCTTAACACACTTGACCACCAACCACGCCACTTTGCAAAACAGATACACTGTATGTAATTTATAGAGATTGTACCTGAACTACAGTATATCTTCATTCTATCATCCTGTCCTAAGAAAGAGTAATTTAGATAAAAATATATTGGAATTTATCTCTGCTATTGAGTGTACTTGAATATTATGGAAAGTACATGTATAATTGCTGCAAGTAAGCACAGTATACAGTATAACCTAGAACCTCTTAAAATGCCTTTTTATAATTGATATTCTTTATTTTACATAGTTTGTTGGTCCTGATGGTGATAATCTCTTCATAAAATTACCTGCAACTTGCAATTGTAACAAATGTCAACCTCTGCCAATAGCTTGGAAGTCAAGTTGGTTTAGTGGAGGGAAGACTGCATTGATTTTTGTCTTTGTATTTCTCTTTATATTCTCTGTAACTAATGAAGTAGAACTGAAATTTTCAACAATAATGTACCAAGAGTAGTTTAGTTTACATTGTGGTAATGGAATCATTATTTTGTCAGGACTTCATGTCATCCTTACATTGTAAATGTCATAATGTTCATTTGAAAGTTTTCCTGGGAAACTTTTCTAAATAATGATACTCATGTTTTTATACTACCATTTTTCCAGTAATTTTTTGTTGATTTAGAGTAAGACTCAAATAAAGCTAATTCATATATATCAATATATAATATTATAATATATATTATTTTCCTTCTGTTTTCTATAATGTTTATCATAATGATTGGCTGCTAGAGGATTGCATGAAGGAATGTTAATATCCACACGATCATTATTATTATGGAAGTAAAACTTTGATGTGACATAATCAAGAGTGTGAACAGTACAGATGGATATGCTGAAAAGTGTGTAAATCCAAAGAATTGACAGGGTAAAAAAAACACTGGTTGTGGATGCAAGACATTAAAAGGAAAGTTGAGCATTTTGTACATTTGAAAGGGGTGAGTGAATGTGAGTGTGACCCCATTTCACTGGATAATCTATGACTGTCTATCCCTCTGCTAATTTTTTCCCGTAGAGGTGGTGGTGTATGTGGTGATGTGGGCAGTAGTTCAAGGGTTTGGCATCCCTTTGGTCCCAGTCACTGCCTTACAATTTTCCAACTACACCTCCTTCCCTTATAATTATCTCCTTTGGGTTTGCTGTCCCATTTTTGTCAGCTCTATTTTTCTGCAGGGTCTTTCAGGCCTATGGCAAACTCTCCTCATCAAATCAAATCGATCTTATTTCATATTTCCATCTCAATACCTATACAATCTCAGAGGGTGTAACAAGTGAAACCATAAATATTGTTTATGATATGCAATACTGTACTGGAAATTATAAATAAGTTAACAATCATAAACTGTGGTTGAGCATTTTTCATCACACTTCTGTGTTTTCACTTCCTTCCCCAGTACAGTATAGGCTATACTTTGACTGAAGGTTTGGACATTATAACTAACTCTGTAGATTGAACTACTGTACAGTTTATACTTCTGTTGGAAATCAATGAGATTATATTGATATAATTATACCCAATAGCAATGCTGCTCCTTTTATGGCATTTGGTAGATAACGAACCACAAGAAGCAAATATAATATAGCCTCAACAAATTTCTTAACCTTATTCTCTCATTAACGTGGTTCATATTATTAATTGTTTTCCTGTGTTTGCCCGAGATATGATGCACATTCTTCATTAGGTTCGTCATTTCCTTTCTATTCTTGCCTATGTGTTGATTCGTTTGCTGCTTCATAAATAATAATAATTATTATGTTGAATCTATCTCTGTGTACGGTAGGCTACGATCTAGCAACCCTGGTGATATTTTTTTCAGTACAGTTTATTAATTACTATAAAATCTATAAAAAAAAAAAATAATAAAACGACAATAATTTTCTAATTAATTAATAGTTAAGGAAGTGTCTAGTGTTGTGGAATGTGGACAATATTTTTCTTCAGTTCAATTGTTTACTGTGTGAAAACTGGAGGAAGGAAGATGGTGATGGAAGCATTTCCTTTCTCCGTTGTGAATAATTACGAAGTTGTAAGTATAGTTAATATACTCAGATTTCTTTTTGCGAAGTTATATTGTGGTTTTAAACAATTGAGGCCATTTTTATAGAGAGTGGCCTTGTTGGTTTTATTATTATGTATACCCCAAGCTTATAGTGGACAGAAATTACGTTGTGGTTGTGTATGTACTATTATTATTATTATTATTATTATTATTACCCAAGCATTTAGGTTACTGCTGACAGGATATCCGATATGTTTTGTATTTGTTTATTTAATTTACCCAAAACCTACAGTTGAGTTGACAGGTTAGTTAATATGCCATGGTGATTCACTTATATATATGTAGGCCTAACTGCTGGTTGATATTGATTAGGGTACAGCCACAATAATTGGTCTAAATAAGTGGGTAATTAAAGTAGAAAAACCGTACGCAATAATGGTAATTCTGTCAATATTTACCAATTTAATATCCAGAAACACATAACCTTCCATTGTGTAAATAACCGGGTATCATATCAATATATAATCATACAACAACACATTATAGCCAACTCGATCCCCTCAATTATTATTATAATTATGAGGTGTTGCAAAATCATACATCTGCATGTTATTATTATGAGGTGTTGCAAAATCATAAATGTGCATGTTGTTCTATTATTACCAAGATATTTACTACGATGGAAGGAAAGTGTTGGTGGATATTATTTTTGATTGTGGCTGTAACTTTATTAGGCTGTAGTGTACGTGAGATTTCTCATGTCATACACACACCCTGCAGCTGGTCCGGCTAATTAATTTTTGTTTCTTTCTATTACACACAGTACAGTATTTTATTTTCTATTTTGGATATGTAACATAGACAGTGTGGAAGGTTTATGAAATATATGGTTAGGTATAGAGGAAAATCTCGATGCTACTTATATTTTTGTTTAAGTACAATGAAACGAATATGTATGTAGACATGTAATTGTATACTATAGGGGAAATGCTCGTGTAGGTAATATATAATAGTGGTAATAAATATATAATATAAAGAATAATATAGGTGAATCAGGCAGCAGTGAGTGAAGGGGTCTAAACTAGGCCAAATATAGCCAGACATTATTATTGATCGAGGTGGGAGGCGAGGGAAGGCAGGCGGGTCATGACTCACCCACCATCTGTACCGTCATACAAACACGCTTTATTTTTATTATTTATATGTTTCCCTCCAGAGAGATTAGATTATCTTTGGTTATTCTGATAAAATATGGTGGGCAGGTGTTTCATGGGTTGTACTAAGGTGTTTATCGACTAATAATCGTCTATATAAGCGTGCTAATTTGCTAAAAAGAAGTCTGTGCTCATGTTTTCCAAATGAGGTACAGTTTGGTAAAGCTCCATGCAGTGCCAGTGAGTGAGTGAGTGAGTTGAGGTGCCAGAGTGCTGCTACGTCACCCATTTTCCCCCCTGAGTCCAATAATCTATAAAGATGGTATTTTCCACACAGGGAATTAATTACATGGTTAGGTCAACTTGTCATTGATATTCTAATCCCATTTAAACTCAATTAAGGGGGTGTGGGAGTAGGGGGACAGCTTGGGGGGATTTTAGGGGGTACGGGAGTAGGGCAACAGGCTTTGGGGGTTTTAGGGAGGTGCGGGAGTAGGGGACAGACTTGGAAGGGTGGGTTTAGGGGGGTGCGGGAGTAGGGGAACAGGCTTTGGAGGGTGCGGGAATAGGGGACAGGCATTCTACCCCAACTATATGGTATCCCTACAGTTTTCGGTAATTTATAAGTCAAAATAACGAAATGGAAAGATGAAAATGTAATATGCATCCCTACGTTACACTGGGAAGTATAAATAACTCGATCTTCCTCCATCTGTTATAATGTACTCGGCCAGAGGAAAAAAACAAACAAACAAAACAAAATGGAGGAAGTAGTGGCAGCTTTATTGTGTGTATGTCAGCAGCAGTGTGTGTGTGTTGGTTGTTGTTGTTGTTGATGGCCTTGGCACAGTGGCACCAGTGTCGAGTGTCCCCCAGTGCAAGGTACACATACATACATACATACATATAAACTAAATACACTTCCTCACTCGCTGACAATCACTTCCTCTCCTTTGTTTACTCACAGACAATCACTTCCTCACATACATACACTTCCTCACTCGCAGACAATCACTTCCTCTCCTTTGTTCACTCACAGACATATACACTTCCTCACTCACAAACAATCACGTACATACATACATACATACACTTCCTCACTCACAAACAATCACATACTTACATACATACACTTCCTCACTCACAGACAATCACTTCCTCTACTTTGTTTATTATTATTATGGCTTTCCTTCACCCTTTGTTGTTCCCTTACATTCATTTCATCTCCTAACTCTTCCCCTGTTAACCCGTTGGCTTCCTCGAGCCCGATCGGGTCTTTCGCGGTTGGCTTCCTCGAGCCCGATTCGGGCTCAATTTGATATGGTCTGTTATTCCCAGCTATAATGTCATTAGTTCTGTGTTAATTCACTCGACAGTGCTAACACGTCTTTAAGGGTTGTCAGGCTTTAATTACCTCCTGTTTAAACATATCCAACCCATCCAGAATAAATGCAATCATTGGTTGAAAGTTGATGAGCCGGAGGGAGCCGGAACTTGGCGGGAATCCGCGGGATGGCCGCTACTGGCAGTCTTTGTTTACCTTTTCACGCATGAGTGATATTTTTTTTTACCTCCCACGGCTTATTACATTATACTCGTTTTTAATATATATATATATATATATATATATATATATATATATATATATATATATATATATTTTTTTTTTTTTGTAATAACTTTTTTTTTATTATTATTATTTTTTATTCATTTTTTTTTTTCGTCGTCGTCGTCGTCGCCGCTGCCGTCGCCGCCCTGCCGCCGCCCCGCCACCACCGCCGCCGTCACCCCGCCAGTAAATAAATACACAATAATTAATAAGAGATCTCCATTCGAATTACTTAGTTGATTAATTATTTGAACTGTTCAAAGCTTCAACAAAAGCTTTATACAGGTATTCCTCGTTTTGTGCGTGTTTTCTTTGTGCGAATTTTCTTATATTCGACATTAAAAATATTATAATTAATTAATAATTGTGCGATATATTTATTATAATCCGATTTGCCCCTCATCTGCATTTCAAAAAGTGCGCCAGATGCGTAGTTCAACTGCCTGCCACCAGGAGGCAGCTCACGCTCCCACCAGTGTTGCCAGGTGCAGGGAAATTTCTGTTTTAGTGAATTTCGAAGTCCACACCGGGAAATAATATACAGTTCGTTCATGAGTAAACAGGGAAATTTCTACAAGATGAAATACCTAAAAGACCATCAATGTTCATGAGTAAACATGGAATAATTGAGGTAAAATGGGAAATTCTGAAGTTGAAGTGAGGGAAATTCCCTCACACTTACATGGCAACACTGACTCTCAATGTTTTGTTTACATCTCACTCGTGGCTAGTTCAGCCAGTTTATTATTTGTGAAGATGGCATCATTTTAAGTGTTAATGGCAGCTTTATTTACACTTATTTACATCTTAGTGTTATATATAGCTTTAACATGATACATTTTTAAAACATGTTCACTTTATTAGTCAAATAAATGCGTTTTTCAACCAAGAAATGGAAATTTTTTTGGACCAAGACCCCATTCTTTTCATTATACATTGTTTCTAATGGGAAAAATAGGTTTAGTTTGTGCGAATTTAGTTTGTGCGGTGCCTGTAGGAACCTATACCTCGCACATAATGAGGAATACCTGTACTTATAAATTATATTTGCTCGTGAATACATAACAGAGGGAAGAAGGATATTATCATGGCTATGTCATATATAATTACGAGACAATTATCAGGTATCCAGCTGGCTGTTGCTTATGAGTTTAATGATACAGTTTATATAGTAGGGTTATGTTATCTTTGAACGTGAAATTAATAGGCCATAACAGTTTTATCGTACGTGGCATCAAAGTTATCTTATCGGTCTCTATTCTCTGAACTCAAAACATAAATAATAATAATAATTAGCCTACATACATTTCAACAGTGTATAAACAGTCATCTAGCGCCACCTCCCCTGAAATTGCTTTAATAGTAAAAAATAAACGATACAAATCCTCTTCTACCTCCTGAACGAGTTATTTTTAAGGCTAAGATAATTCCACTCACTCTAGAGGTGAATTTGATTCGTAATATTATGTTATTCTCTATTGGATGGCCGTTGGGAACTGTGGTTATTATGTATGAATAATATTGATCTATTGTCTAAACATCTCTGCAGAAGCCTTTAATCATCACAAATCTTTTTTATAATATCTGATCACGAAATGGCAATAGCCTCAATACCACCACGATGCCGCAGCCCAGCCAGCCAGCCAGCCAGTCCAAACTATCGTACCGCTTCATAAACAATATTATTAGGAGTCTTATTTACATTAATTAAAAACACTATGCTTATTACTCATTCTTTGTCTTATTGTAGCCTATTATGCAAGAATCTTTAGTGCTATGTTGAGAATACATACATACAGAGAAAGAGAGAGAGAATAGCCCGCGTATATTCAAAAATTAGTGGCCAGTCAGACATTAGAACGGTCACACAATACACATACATCAGCAACAAGTGTAAATTAAGGAGCAATTTCTGATAAACAAGAGGCAGCAGAGGCTCGTAACGTGACCATTTGGTGGTGGTGAACCAAGCAGGTGTCGACATAGTGGTGTAGGTGGTGTCAGTGTGGTGTAGGCCTGTAGGGGTGTGGTGTAGGCCTGTAGGGGTGTGGTGTGTAGGTGGTGTCGACGTGCTGTGTAGGGGTGTAGGCCTGTAGGGGTGTGGTGTGTAGGTGGTGTCGACGTGGTGTGTTGGGGTGTAGGCGTAGTGTAGGTGGTGTCGACGTGGTGTGTTGGGGTGTAGGGGTGTTGTGTGTTATTACGCTACTGTACCGTACACGTGTCGGTTTATTCAAGGTTTAAATATTTTTTTTAACCTTGTGTTTATTGACGGCGTGTAAAACTGTCACACAATACTTACATCACAGAATCACAATCACATCTGGAGCAATGTCGAGTAGTGACGAAAGTTCGCTACAGGAAGAAGAACCTGATAACACAGTTCACAAGAAAGGTAGAAAAAGAAAGTGTACACCTAGTAAATGGGCAAGCAACATCGCCAAACTGAAAAGAAATTCAGGGAAAGAATATGTGAGTGTCAAGACTCGGAAACGTGTTAAAAGTCGGCAAATAGGAGCTGCTTGCAGGGATGGCTGTTTTGATTTAGTGACTGTACCTGTTATTAAAACACTATTCAGTAATTTCTGGGCAATCGCCAGCTATGATGAACAGACTGCATATATCCAGAAGCTTGTTCATAAAGTAAATGTGAAGAGACATAGGCCTAGCAAGACCCCTGATAATCCTGGCAAACAACGCGAATTCAACCTTTCGTATAGTGTCGTATACCATGATAAGACTTTTCCAGTATGCTGTGCAGGCTTTACTTCTATCTTTGGTATTAGTAAAGCCCGGATATTGTGGGCATTAAACAAAAAGACGAGTTACACCGACGTTCTTGTCTTGGACCAACGCGGTCGCCGTGAACCTGCAAGGAAAATTACGGGAGATCAAGCCAAGTGTGTAAGGGACCACATCAACCAACTACAGACCGTAACCAGCCACTATAGCCGTGCTAAAAATCCTCATAGGCGATACGTATTAGAGTTTAACTTGCTGACAATTTCTAATCTTTATGAATCTTACAACCGATGGATGGCTGCCAATCATCCTGCAACAGAAAAGGTGTCCCAAAGTTATTACCATAGGACATTTACAAATGAATTCAACATTTCTCTTCAACCACCAAAGTCAGATACCTGCAGCACATGTGATAAACTTACTACGTCCATCGAAACTGCCACAAATGAAGCAACAAGACAACAGTTACAAGAACAGCTTAAACAACACAAGGCTGAAGCATCAGAAGGGAAACGATTAATGAAGGAGAAGAAAGATGACCAAAATAATAACGTCGTTGTTATTTGCATAGACCTGCAACAGACAATTCCCATTCCAAAACTCTCCACAAGTGCTGCATACTACCAGCGTAAGTTGTGGATGCATAACTTTTGTATTCATAACTTAAAGACGAATACATCAACAATGTTCGTGTGGGATGAGGTAACAGGTGGGCGTGGCTCTATTGAAATAACCAGCTGTCTCAGAAAATGGATAGCCATGGAATACAATAAGAAGGCATTCGAACATCTAATTGTCTTCAGTGACAATTGTGGAGGACAAAACAATAATATAAACATTATCCTTAATTATCTTCACGAAATGCACAGTGGCCGATTAAAGACCATTGAACATGTGAATTTTATGCCTGGCCACTCATTTCTGCAATGTTATAGTGCTTTCAGGAACATTGAAAAGAAAGTTATCAGTGAGAATAACATCTACGACTTTGACTCGTACTGCAACATTATTCGGTATGCGATCAGTTCTGAATATCCAGTTGTAAGGATGTTCCAACAAGACATTTTGGACATAAACGTGTTAAAGCGATGCATAGTGAATCGTAAACCAAAGAGTAAATCCGTTTCCTTCAAAGAAGCCAGAGTGTTTGTTTTTAGTGAGTCATATAAGGAAGGATATTACATTCGTATGGCTTACAAAGATGCAAAATTGACTCCTGTCCGAGTAATGCCAGGAAGAAAGGCCTTCTCCCCAAACCTATTTAATCTAAATGACGTGCACCTTCCACAAAAGTATAATGCCGCCCTTCCCCTGGATGCTACCAAATTTGCAAGCTTGAAAAAATTACTACCGTTCATTAATACAGTAAAATACCCGTACCTCAAGAATATAATTTCTCAACAAGAGAGCCAGACGCCAATAAATTTGCAACCATCTCCAAGCAATGAATCGGATCCAGACGATGAATTACTACTGGACTATGATTAATTCTCCTTTCACCCTCAAAAATAACATTCAATATTCGATGCAAGTATGTGACCGCAATTCAGAATTCGGAAGTTTTTGTTCTCTCTCTCGCTCTGTCTTCGTTTTACTAAATTACTAAGTTTTACTAAGTTAAGTTAGACATCATCATGCAGTTTAGCACTAGTCAGACATCATCAACTGATCCAGTTAGAAAAATTGGTATCGTAGGACATAGTTATGTAAATAGACTACCTTTTGAGTGTCCACTACATCAGTACCATGGTTCAAGGTTAGGAAGTTTGGCTCCTCGGTGCTAAGGGCGAGATGCCTGGGGAACAAACCTGACCTTATACTCCTTGTACTGGGTGGAAATAATATTAATGTAGATACACAACCCAGTAACCTCAGTCACGAAATTAAGAACCTTGCATTAATGATTGAAGAGCTCACCGGTGCCCTCTGCTCATTGTCTTATTATCAGTATTGAACCCCGCTTACAGCCTTGAGGCATGTCGTTAGGTTCGTATAATACCTTAAAAAATGCTGTAAATAGAACCTTAGGACGGATGCCTGACTGGGTATGGGTGTGGAGAGAGAGGACTTGGGTTAGGATGGTGTACACCTGAGTTTGGAGGGCAATGAAATGCTGCTAAAACATCTTACTGAAATCTGCAAGATATTCTGGAGGGTTGATGACGTGTTGGCATATTGCAAGGTAAGTTTGTGTACTGTATAATTATATAACTATGACTAATATTACAAGCTCTGAGGCCAGGGTACAATGAGTGGTTTTGCAGCCATGATACCTCAGTCCTTGAGCGGTTAATACCCAAATAATTACCTCTTTGAATTATGTGTTTTGTGCAACTTGATTATTTCAACAAGTTTAGTTTGTAAAGCTATAGCTTTTAATTAATGTAAATAATTTGTGTTAATGAACATTAATTTTGTTTTCAAAAATTTGTTTGAGGGGAACCTGGATGCAATCTGAGAGAAATATTGTGTTGCAGGCAGTTGACGTCAAAGCAGTAACCTAATGAGCGAAGCAGAGTGGCAGAGTGTGAACAACGGCAAGAGAATAGACCAGGCAACAAACCACCTTAAAGTATGTAATATTGTTATTATTATTATTATTATTATTATTATTATTATTATTATTGGAGAGAGAGATAAAATATTAATAATGAGAGAGAGGAGGACAGCTATACAAGCTGTACACTTACATGTCCTGAATTAGCATTCCATTTTTCCTCATAAATACGAAGAGATTTTCTATTCCCATGAAACTAGCTACATTACAAATATTCGTTCATGAGGCAGCGAGTCAAGTTGCAACACCCTTCTCCATCTCCCTCCCTCCCTTCCATCCCCACTTCTCTCCACCCTCCCTTTCATCCCCTCTTCCTTCCACATGAACACATACACACACATACAAAGCAGTTAACAACGAGAGAGAAGGAAGTGGAAGGGAGGGAGGGATGGAGGGTAGTAGTACAAGAAGGTCTCTTGATGGTGGAGAGAGAGGAGGAGGCTGGAGAAGTTGTACGTTTGGCAGCGGCAGCCTGTCGCGAGGCGTGCTTGTTACCAGTCGTATAATTTTAACTTCACGTCACACTGGTGTTAATAATATTAATTTTCACTAAGCTATTTCACACCAATGTCAAAAGAATTATTAGAAAATGTAGTTCCTCAATCGATTGAAATTATTTATTTTGTATTATTCACGGTCCATAATATAGTGCTAATATTAAACCTGCCTGCAGCTGTTGGTATGTTCATAACTCCTCAATATGTCTCAGATCTTTTTTATAATGTAACGTAAGAAAATTAGATATATATATATATAAAGAATAACTGAGAAAATATAGGGTAATAGTCAAGTATTGGACCATAATCTGGTTTCGACACAAGGTTTTCAGATTGCAATGTTTTATAGTGTTTTTTGAACGCATTTATGGTCCAACACTTGACTATTACCAAATATAGTATAATTATAATGATGTGTAAAATAATGCTGTTTATGATAGTTTTATGACACCAACAAAATAAGATAAAGTAAAGCGACGGTGAACGAACGAAGAGCGTCCTATCTATCCCTTCGTAAATTATTATCTTTAAGAGGCGATTATATTGTTTACAATGGAATGAAGTTGTTATTATAGCTCGCCATATAATAATAATGACTACTTTATTTTATAATACATATTCTTTTGTATACTGGCGAGGTTTTAAACAGTTTTTCTGTGTTTCTAAACGCTTTGGGTGGAATTTTTATTATTAAACTACTTCGAGGAAAAGGCCATTCGTTTCTCAATTCGTTTTGCAAAATAATAAGAATTGAGCAACAAAGACATGTTAGGACCAGTAAAGATTAATGATAGATACTGTTCTTTGTCACTCTTTGATAAACGTGAGGTGGTGTATGTATGTGTGTGTGTCATCTGTGACTGTAAACACATGTGCTAGGTTTCCACATCTGTCTGAGTCAGGGTCGTGGGCAAGAACATTAAGGGGGTGCGGGAATAGGGGGACAGGCTTGGGGGGGGGGTGCGGGAGTAGGGGGACAGGCTTAGGGGGTTAGGGGCTTGTGGGAATAAGAGGACAGGCTTTCTACTCACCTCAAGCACTGCCCTCTGGAATTCCAGAGGGCAGTGCCTCAAACCTGTTCCCTATTCCCGCACCCCCCCCCTCCCTAGCCTGTCCCCTACTCCCGCACCCCGTTAATGGCGTGTTATCGTACGATGGCTCTGTAGTCACGTGTGTAGTCGTGTGTGTGTGGAGTCATCCACGGTCTAATTAGTAGACTAGACCGTGGAGTCATCATACCAGTACCACAGCATCGTATACACCATGGCCAAGATATATATATATATTGGCCTTGGTATACACTAAGGTTATTTCTTGCCTGCGGAAACGAATATTTTAGAATAACTAAATTGCACTTTTCTTACTCATGTATTTATTTCCACCTCCGGGGTAATTATACGAACTGCGGCGCAATATAAATATTTTACGCAGTATCATGTCCTTAGTGTGGATATAAACTGGCTAATATTATTCATGGGTGATGAGTAAGAAGTAAGATAAGTAGTGTGCCAGCAGGTGTTCTAGAAAACTCGCTTCCCTCACGTTCCCTGTGGATTGAGATATGGCAACACTGTAAAGGTGTGTCCATACAGTGTTGTGCACATGCGCCTTCCTTCCCTCACCATTCTGTACCATCCTTTAAAGGGGGTGTGGGAGTAGGGGACAGGCTTGGGGGGGACTGGGGGGTGCTGGAATAAGGGGAAAGGCTTGGGGGGGACTGGGGGTGTGTGGGAATAGGGATAATTCACTTTTGTTACATTAGACTAAAGTATGCCAGGAAACAGGACCAGATGAACACAAATAATGGTGTTCTGTTGCTTGGAATATTTAGAGGAATCACAAAATTTTCCCCCTTATCCACGGTCGACATAATAATAGTATTCGTTTAATATAGCAGTACTTTGTGTCTTACTAAACATTAATTTTAAATATTTTTCCATTTCAGTTTTGCTGGATCAATAATACTTGATTTCATCGTCTCATTCATTAACTGTAGTCTCTTGTTTTCTTCTTGAAGCTGTTTTGCTTTATCATGCAATTCAAACTTCAGGACATCATTCACTGATTGGAGTAGTGTGTTAGCTGCTTCTAACTGTTTCTTCTGTAAAGCAACAACATTAGATTCATTATTCTTTTGTGTCATTTGTTGGATTCATCACATCTTTCTGGCTTGTTGAGGGTGAGGCTGGCAGGTTGGTGGACATAGCTGACATACTATACAGTCGGGGTCAAATATAGGGGTAACTCACGTAAGAGTTTGACAGCTTTCCTCTGTTCCTTAGTTGATAAACTTTACAATAAATAGGTTAACTACCATCTTTTAATTTAATACAAGCAGCTACACACTACTTAAAACAAAAACATCATAATATTATTATGTGAACGTGAAAACATTAGACAGTAAATTGTTTGAGATACCCATATGTGGATGATTATTATTGACCCCGACTGTACTTGTAACTTCTTGCAGTATAGGCTACTCCCGTGTCCTGTTGGTCCCTCAGAGGCTCAGATACTCCCACAACTTTAAAGGTCACACTCCCACCTGTCCTCTGGCTGACCTATACTATCTCCACCCTCCCTTTAGCTTTATTTATTTATTTTGTAATGGAATATAGCCTTGTATGTGACACTACCAATGAACTGTTTTCTTATAATATATATACAGCAGATGGCTACATTTGTCTGTTTCTTTATGATAAAATGATATGGTTGTCCCTTTAACTTTATTTATTTATTTTTCTATGCAATATAGCCTTGTATGCGACACTACCAATGAACTGTTTTCTTTTAATATACAGCAACAGTGCCTACATTTGTCCGTGTTGCTTTATGATACAATGATCGATATGGTTTTGCTCACACGGAATGATTTTATATAATTATATTATATTATACCTGTTGTCTTTTCAGTAAAATATAAATATAAATGGATACAACGTTAAGCTCTAATATGGTTAGATTAAAAGCGTAACTTTCGATGGTTTTGCACATAATTATATTACCTCGAAAAATGTGAAAGTATAGCTCTTGATATGTGTAATAATTATTGGTAAAATTCACTGGAATAGGAGGTCGTTTTCATTCAACTGAAGGTGAGAAAAAGTATTTGACATTCAAAGAGCATCAGATGTGCATTGATTGATAATGACTGCATGGATATTGAAAAATGTATGTGGTAAAAGATATCTAGGTTGAGTTCTATTCAATACTCTATTTATTATTACATAAATATATAGTTAGATCGAAAGAGACAAAGGTAGATTAAAAGATGAACCACACATTCTCTTTATCATATCAGTTCACATATTATACGTAGTTTAGTAAAAGGGGAGATACAGTGTTGGTAAATCTGGAGCAACTGATTCCTACAAACTATTCCAAGCATCAGCTATAATAGTTAGGACACCATTATTTCTCTTCATCTGGTCGCGTTTCCTGACATTGACTACTTTGGAGTAATCAAGTTAGCAAGTATATCAAAAGTGTATATACTATCTATCCCCTTTAGGGGGTGTGGAAGTAGGGGACAGGCTTGGGGGTGCAGGAGTAGGGGGACAGGCTGAGGGGGGATTAGGTGGGTGCGGGAATAGGGGGACAGGCTTTCTACCCACCCCAAGCCTGTCCCCCTATTCCCGCACATCCCCACAGTCCCTCCCAAAGCCTGTCCCCTACTCCCACACCCCCTTTGATGAGACCGTGGTAGATGTGGCATATCAGCATTAGTATAGGTTAGATGTGGCACCGTTGGAGAGGTAGGGACGGGTTGGCTGCCGCAGTGTCTGTGCGTCACCTCAGATGCAGTGGTGCCAGATCTATATTTTTTGTACGACATCATTATTATATTAAATTTTGTATCATCTGTGGTTATGAGGTTATTTGTGGGAAGATATTAATATTTAGTAATGACTTTCATCCACGTTTATAATCATATGTAAGTAGAAGATTATAATATTAAAGTCTTAGAATAATATAATATGTACATTTGGCACCACAGCACCCACTAGTCTCCTTGAACTCTTTCCCTGGCAGCTGACACACGGGATTTTCACCCTTCCAGCACCTTCTAGCGATGATAAGGACTACTATGCTATGTTAAGAGATGGGAAATTGAACCTTACCCCCTTACTCCGTTGTATTAACCATGGGTGTGAAGGTAACATAGGAAAATAACTCTTATGGTGTAGGTCCCGAAGACTATTTTTACCCTGAAACAATTTCCAGCTACGGGAAGAACTATAATGCTATGTTAAGAGATGGGAAAATGAACCTTGCTGCTTTACTCCGTTGTATTATCCGTATGTGTGTATCAAAATAGCTAAAAAAAAGGAAAATAGCTCTTGTGGTGTAGGTTCCAAAGACTCGTTTTACCCTGCAATAAATAAATAAAAGATATATGTGTGTGTGTGGGTTGCATGCAGAGGCGAAGTTTGCCCTAGTTTGTGAGGTATATTGATCCTTGTAAGAGAAAAAAATAAACTATTGCAATAAGATGATGAAAATAACGTGTAGAATCATGGACCGTATTCAAGAACATCGTACCGTTAGTGGTGTGTACTATAGCGTGGTACAGGTACGATGGCTTTATAGACAAACAAAAATACAGCCAGCCATCGTACCAGTATACACTCCATCGTATACACCACAGTATGATTCTATATAGGTTATTTACATCATCATATTTCAGTGGTTTATACTTTACCACATACGTTTTCTCAATATATATGTATTTTAATATAGTTTATTTATATATAGTACTTATTATGTATTATCGTTTATTTATATATAGTTCTTAGTTTGCATTATAGTTTATTTACATATAGTGCAAATAAATCAGTATCATATCTAAATAATTATAATCATACAATACCTTAATAATGTCAACTCAACCCCCTCGATTATTATTATTATTATTATTATTATTATTATTATTATTATTATTATGAGATGCTGCAAAATCATACATGTGTTGTTCTACATCATGGTACCAAAATATCTAAATATAATCATTACAACACCTTGTTGTTCTACATTACCAAGATATATTTTACTACGATGGAAGGATATGTAATCTTGCTTGATGGATATTTGATTGGAATAGTTGGGAGGAATCAGATATATAGTTGATCCACAAATACTGGACTATCTTTCCCCTATCTATCTTTTTGGGTACATTGGAGTGCCTTGATTCCTCCAAAGTATGCTAGGAAACAATAGGACCAGATGAACAATGATAATGGTGTTCTGTTGCTTGGAATAGTTTGGAGGAATCATTTGCTAAAGAATTACCCCTGAAGGTTATGACGTTGGGTGAATGTTAACAAGCCTTCCTTACTTTCACTCCTGACGTCACACGAACGAGTAAAAATATACTTTCTCTTGGGTCTCATCGATTTCTTTCCTCAAACACTATAAATATAATAAGCTTGGTGTATAAATATGTAGAGTTTTGTGTACACTATAATAAGCTTGGTGAATAAATAAATATGTAGAGTTTTGTGTACACTATAATAAGCTTGTTGGTGTATAAATATGTAGAATTTTGTGTACACTATAATAAGCTTGTTGGTGTATAAATATGTAGAGTTTTGTGTACACTATTAATAAGCTTGGTGAATAAATAAATATGTAGAGTTTTGTGTACACTATAATAAGCTTGGTGAATACATATGTAGAGTTTTGTGTACACTATAATAAGCTTGGTGTATAAATATGTAGAGTTTTGTGTACACTATAATAAGCTTGGTGTATAAATATGTAGAGTTTTGTGTACACTATAATAAGCTTGGTGAATAAATATGTAGAGTTTTGTGTACACTATAATAAGCTTGGTGTATAAATATGTAGAGTTTTGTGTACACTATAATAAGCTTCAATTCATTTTAAACTTTCTCTTTCACTCAAGCTGTAGGTATATGATAATTATCACTCGATCCCTTTCACTCAAATTATAAGCTTAGTGAATGAATATGTAGATCAATAACTTTCACTTTCACTCAAACTATAGCTATAATAACCTTAATTGTCTTTCACTCAAACTAGTTAAGTGAATGAATATGTAGACTAACTAATATTAACAAACAACCTTCACTTTCACTCAAAAATTAATATGTAGAGTTTGTAGACTATAAAAAAAACTTCACTTTCACTCAAACTATAACCATAATAAATAACCTATTAATCTTATAACCTTCTCTTTCACTCAAACTAACAATTAGTGAATGAATATGTAGACTAATATTAAAACAACCTTCACTTTCACTCTCTACGTCACACGAATATAAATATACTTTCTCTTGGGACTCTTCCATTGCTCCCCATCTCACTGCAGTCTGGTTGGTTGGTTGTAACCGGATTTGTGACGTAGAGCTGACTGAGTCTCTGAGATGTGGGAAGGTGTGATTGACAGAGTTATTTTAAAATTAAGAGTTCATTTTAATTCTTTTAGCCCCAGTGATCATTTGTTAGGTGAACTATTATATGAGTTTTTATGTAAGCACTGGAACGAAATATATCACCTTTTGTATTGATAATTCTTTAGCAACTGAATCCTCCAAACTATTCCAAGCAACAGAAGACTATTACTTTTGCTATTCTGGTCCTGTTTCCAGTCATACTTTGGAGGAATCAAGGCACTCCAACGTAACAAAAAAGAGTTATCACTTTAAGGGTGTAATTCACTTTTTGTTATATTGGACTAGCTGCCATGATTCCTCCAAAGTATGCCAGGAAACAGGACCTATTGAACAAAAATAATGATGTACTGTTGCTTGGAATAGTTTGGAGGAATCATGCAGTTGTTCCAGATTTGCCAACACTGTACTTATATAATACTGAGGGGACTAATAATTCCACCCAACTATGTCATTACTTAATAGGTCAAATTCCCAATAAGATTCTCATTTAATTTAAGTACAGTACCTAGTTGTGTAAAATTTTCGTGTATAACATTTCTTAGGACTTAGATTGTATACGTACAGTTGCCAAAAAAGGTATTGCGACAAACCTTGATAGAACCTTAACCATAGTAATATCCACAACTATTTGTAGGGACCATAAGCATGTATAACAGAAGAGAATATACATATCCTTCTCTAGTACATACTTATAATCCCTACAAACAACTATGGTCATTAATATATTTAATGTTGTATCAATAGTTGTCGCAGTACCTTTTTTGGCAACTGTACATACAATAGATTCAAGTATTAGCCAAATAACCTGACTAGAAAAAATTGATGTTAGGAAATTGATATACTATAGTCTGTTCAAAATTTGTGTTCCACTATAGCCTCTATCTATCTAGCTATTTCTATCTATCTATCTAAGCATAAGAGGCCAAAAGGAACAAAAGTTTTGAACAGGGTATAGCTACAGTTTCTATAATTATAGTTGTTATGAACCCTTGATGTCACAGTGGTGTATACGAATTCCTGAGACCGACTACTGTACAGTTACTGAAAATCACAAGAAATTATAATAACATAGTGGCCTTTATACATATGGTCAGCTGGTTAATAAATTGTAAACTTGTAACCGGCATATTGTTATTGGAGTTATCTTATCAACACGACAGTTAATTGTGGCGTCACTTTATCTCTCTAAAGTCTAATCTATACAGTACTTGTAGCATTGCCGCCCCTTCGACCCAGACACTCCCTTTTATTTCTTCAACGGTTCCTTCTTTAGTTTTTTCCATCGTACATAATTATATGCTTGTTGTCCCACTTCTCTACCACCTTTCGTTCTCGTTCAATACATCGACTGTCCCTCCTTTACTTCTATTGTATTTCCCACGTACTATATACACCTCTCTATTGCCTACTTTCTCGTTCAATTCTTTAACTATTCCATTATTCCTTCTACTATATTTCTTTCCTTCGTGATTGCTGTCCCATCTCTCTTTTCACCATAACCCTTGTCTTACGCTACAATCATAATCCTACAGTGTCTTCTCAGTGTTGCCAACCGTAGGGTAATCGCCCTATATGTAGGGCATTTCGACCTCAAATCCTTGTCTGTAGGGCGTAGGGTAATTTTACAGAATCATAACGAAACGTAGGTCGTTACAACATTTTGGTATAAGTGATAACATATTTTGTAACATAAAAAATAAAACACTTAAAGTACACATCTTAAAGTACAGACGTACTTTAAGATGTTATTATGAAACGTGCACCATTGAAATTGTAACAGGCACTTTTGGAAATAGAAAATTGTAAAAAAAAAAAAAAAAAAAAAAGGGAAAGGGAAATAGTCGCCATATTTAGTCGGTCTCAAATTATATAGAAGGGCCCGACTGAAAGAGCATTATTTCTCTAGCAGAAATAATAGCAAAAACCCACAAAATCAAGATAAAAACAAATATATATATTGGTGTATGAGGTGCAAAATAAAGATTAAGATATAAGGTGCCGTTGTAAAGGCAATATTTCCCATCAACCATTGAAATTGTAACAAGCATTTTTGGGAATAGAAAATTGTAAAGTAAAAAGGGAAATAGATTAAGATAAAATATATATATATAAGTTTATAAGATGCCGTTGTAAAGTCAATATTTCCCATCAACAACATAACCAACAGTCTTCTAGGCCTAGCCCGGTTAGTTATCTCTTTGTTTATTCGTGTTGAATGTTGACTCAGGATGATTCAATGTGTGTTGTTTTGTTTCACCAACTGAAGTCAATGTAAAGTTGTTGTTATTCTTGCACAATAATATGACCACACGGATGACAGTTCCTTGCATTAATGTTATTTTTTGTTGACAATGTATAGCTGTCTCTCTTACACAATATGTTTACACCATACGTACAATAGTCCCTTACATTATTGTTATTTTATGTTGCTTCAGTCAGCGTTACTAAGGTCGCTGTCACACTATGCGGCCTCACCTTAGCGGCGGAGCCGCAAATCCTATACAGTGTCACACTGTGTGGCGAAGCGGATGGATTACAAAAACAGTCACTACATCGTGCACATTGTATTCATACATTTCATGTTGAACGGGAAAATGGTGAAAGGTTTGAGAAGTTTTACCACAATATACAGAAATATTATATGTTTTTTTACTACTATCTAAACCTTCCAGTTTGACGAACTGCTGGAAGTGCTGAGGCCTCATATCTCCAAGCAAAATACACACTTTAGAAAGGCGATATCTCCAGAAGAAAGATTAACAGTCACACAAGGTGAGTAAAAAAATGTAAGTAATTATAGACGAGATTTATTCATACAACAAAACCTCATAACTACAACAACAACAACCTCATAACTTTCATAGTGGTATAATAGCTACTGTGACTAAGGTTTATCAAAATATCCAAAGCTGGTTAGAAAAATTATATGTTATAAAATAAATCCAGTCTGAGCAAAGACAAATGAGAAAGTAGCTTTCCAATACTGAAACAGCAAGATTATTTATGTCCATTGAAAACAGTTTGATGATACACTACAAATGCAAGGTGTTAAAAGAAGCTACGGTACTTTTACTTCCTAGGATCTTGCACAGGAAGTGGTGACTGCACAAAAGATGGTGCCTGTGTATACATGATGGTGCCTGTGTGTACATGATGGTGCCTGTGTGTACATGATGGTGCCTGTGTGTACATGAAATAGTGCTTGCATATCATTGTTTGACATAGGAGGAAGAGGAGGATATCTTTGGAAATTATATGAGTGATTTATTATGGTCTGCCGAGATGAAAAACAGGGTAGATTCTAGCTGTTACCATTTCGTTTGTCTTGAAAAAACTGAAGAGTCATCAGTTTGAAATCAATTTTTTCGTCATCATTAAGTTGCTTGTAATGAGGAAGAAGGGAAAGTAATGATAATTTGTCTGGATCGTCTTCTTCCTGCTTGGAGATGTCGGCCAACTTCTTCAGTAGTTCATTCTGGAAAGACGTGAGGTTAGGCTTGGGATGTCGACGCGTGAGGTTATTAGGCTTCGGATGTTGATGGTACATAACTCGTGGAAATTTACTACTGACACTTGTAGCAACACCTTCATCATCATTATCTTCTTCCTCACTTCCCTCCCTTTCTTGATGTTTCTCTTCCTCCGTATCTTCTTCAATGTTTTCCGTTGCTTTTCTTTTCTTCAGAGTTTGTTGCAGGAAACTGAGGGCGTCTGCATAGACGTATTTTTTCTTTTTGGCTGCAGAATCATCCTGCTGGTTTACAAACTTTATATACCTGTCCCTTATATTTCGCCACTTCTTCTTCATCTCCTTCACTGTAAAACACAAAAATAGCAATGTATAATAATTATTAATAATTTATAAGATATTGTTAAGTAAATATTTCGTTTATTTTGGTCGTTTTGTTTTCTAATGAGGAAAAACTTCGCCTTAAAACGATGTATTTAAAATTATACTTATTTTTACAGGTATCTGCCGACTGGAAATACCTTCTCAAGTCTTCAGTATGAATTCTATATTGCAAGATCTACCATTGGAACAATAGTTAAGGAAACCTGTCAAGCTATTTGGGCTCACTTGAAAGATGGAAATACCAAAACCAACTGAAGAAATGTTGCTGGACATTGCCAATCAGGCTGAGTTTTAGTGAAAACATAATTATACTATGCATCAATCCCCGAGCAGAAAAATAAAATGTCTTTAACTACGTTTTTCTTTTGTGCTAATGGTAGTTACAAATGTAAACCTATGCTTTGTTACCATTACTGTATTAATAATTATAGACTAAGTCAAGGGATCTACAGTTCAACTCATATAATTATAGAATAAGGCCTTTCAGCTAATTATATGACATTATTGTTTCGTTACACTACCAAATAACAGCGTGAGGTGCCGTAGGTTGCTGCCCAAAACAAAACAATTTGGTAATCAGCAGAACAAATACCAGCAAATCCCGTCTATATTATAAAAGAGCAAAGTGTAGCTTGCTTTTTGAAATACTGTTTACATTTTATGGCGGATGTTCACGCTAAATTGAAAAAATCTTGTATTTGTATTACTTATACTATAGTTTGTTACGTAACCATTATTCACAGTATTACATAACAATGTCGTTATTTACCAAACCAGTATATATATATTGTGATTAGCATTTCAGTATTATAAACGAAAAATTATTATATTTATTAGGCATAATTATAAATATTATTAAAAGTATGATTTTTAAATAACTTTGGCACAGAGCACAATTTGTATTAATATAAGTACATGATTAATTATGTGACTCAATACAAGAGTAAGGAATAAAAAAATACAAAAGATTCTTACCTTTCTCTTCTCTTTCCGTCATCTCCAAGTCAAGCCAGTTCTTATACATAATTTCACCTAAGTCAATCCATGAATTTTCCATACAATTTTTATTAGAGTATTGTTTTGCACTTTTTTTCCAAAGAATTGGCTTGTCTTCTACGTTTTGAATAAACAAATCCACGTCAAACATGGTAAGTAATTTTACAAGAGTGGTACAGTACTATATATAGGGGAGCGCCGGTGCGGCGTAGCCGGACAGTATGACCACGTATATAAAACTGGGTGTGTTTTGCCCTGAATGGCCCCTGATATGCGTCGCGACGCGGCGGTGCGGCGCGCCGCATAGTGTGACAACTGCCTTATTAACACATCCTGTACCATGATAAGTACAGTTCGTTGTTCATATATATATATATATATATATATTTTCATAGTTTCTGGTCAAAAGTATAAACGTATCCTTCTTTCAGTTATTGTTTAGGTCGGTTAATAAATAGCTCTAAGTGCTATGATGTAGATCCCTTACTGATTTATGTAATAATGTATTATGTGCACTTTGTCACTACATACGATTTTTAAAGTCCCGGTTGTACACTTTTTGAGGCTTTAGCTTGTATAGTAAATGGTTGATTCGGCAACATTCTGTACTAACTTTCATCCTTTAATTCCTTCTTCCCTCTCATAAGGCTATATTCTCACTTGTGACTATAGGCTTCTCGACTAAAATTAAAACATGATTGTATCAAGCAAGCTATGTAGGGTTCGAGTAATATAATAATATTATATTGTGAAGGGACCATCATGTGTAGAGCAAGCTTGGTTTGGAGTTAAGTCTCATATATATATATATATATATATATATATATATATATATATATATATATATATATATATATATAGGGTGTGTGTGAAGGAATAAGTCGCCATGTAGTCGCCATTAATTCAGTAACCGGTAAGGCGGTAACCTGTTTGTTTTCTTTGTGAAGCTCCCAAACGTTGGAATGTAGACAGCCATTATATTGGACCCCAACACGTATAAAGACCCGTGAGAGCTATATAGCATACATAGGGGCCATAGAATTTCTCTCATAAAGGCAACACCTGGCTGGCCTGGAGAAATCCGTTGGAGGGAAGCGGTAAAAGGAACCAACCACGTGGGAACCTTTGATGGCTTGGCTTGGGGACTGATGGCTGGCTGGCTGGTAACCGCATCCTCCCAAGCTATCATGCTACTCTCTCTCCAGGCTCCCTATCTCTCTTATAACCCGTGTATACAAACAATACTGTACTTTGTTTGTTTGAGTGTTTCAGCGCCTCTTCCATTAATTCACTCTCCTCTTTGTCAATATCTCAATTCCTCCTTTTCGTTTCGTGTAAAATTATCAATGTATCTTTCATCCTCAAAAGGATAATAATTTATGTTGAACATCTTTTACTGTCCATCCTTTCTATTTTCACTTTTGTGATTATAAGATCTTCTGTGGTTCTTAGGTTGAATGTTCTACCAAGGGGGAGTTCAGACAGCGGAACCTCTTTTAATTTATTCTTCTTCCCCCGACGTTGCCACATGTACCCAAGGAGAAAGCTCGTGAAAGGAAAAAAAATGCTGAGAGTGTGGCGAGTGAGTTAGAGAAGATGTGGCACCAGTGTGGGCTGAGAATGGAGGTTCGAGGCCATGACAGAGAGGGACGGGAGGGACTGTGGGAGGCTAGAGGAAGGAAGGAAGGTGAACACAGCAGAGAAGAGAATAATATTATAAGAGATGAGAGAAAGGGAAAATATAACCCAACACGTGCTTCGAATTTTCAACACACGTATATACACTTCCATGAGTTCAATACACGCTTGTTCTTGCATTTTTGTTTGCAATAATACACGTACTGTAGGATACGCTTGTTCTTCAATGTATTTTGGGTTTTGTAATGATAAATAATAAAGTTATATATAGTGTTTTTTTCACAGGCAGTAGACGCGACGCTTCTTCTTGCCTCTTAAGGTACGGGTCCACTTGAGAGCTGAGAGTGAAATAAATGTCGAGAGAACTCACAAAGAGCGTGTCCACCTGAGAGAACTATATCACTCTCGAGAGTCGCTGAGATAAAATGTCCGCGAGAACTCTCAGAAGCGTGTCCACTGAACACACAGACAGAGCAAGTCGCCGAGAGTAAAGAGTCTCAAGTGAATTCAGTGTGTGTGTGTGTGTGTGTGTGTGACATAATATATATATTTTATGGAATATGAAATTAAACCAAACCAAACTTTTGACGTCAACTTTTACTAAACATTAAAGTATATTTGTGATAATCTATTTACAATATTATTATATTTTTGAAAACCACTGAAATATCCATAATAATCAATATTTTGAAATTATAATCATATTTACATTAATATTTTTTTGGAAAACTTGTTTTTGAAGACAGCTGTATATGCTTATTATTATTATTATTATTAAATATTATACTTATTATTATTATGTTTTATTTTTGTTGTTGTATCTTGTATTTACACTATTTAACTTCCGCCCTTTCACTCTCAGCTATATCAACACACTGAAAGTGCCTGAGAGTACTCTCAGGATAGTGGGTGAGCTGTGTCCACTAGTGTCACGAATCACTCTCCGACATAAATCGCAGAACTCTCCGAGAGTACTCTCCAGTCTGTGTCCATTTACTTTTTACCAACTCTCGACATTTATTTCACTCTCAGCTCTCAAGTGGACACGTACCTTTACTTGTAATGGTAAACAAAGTACATTTTCCTTTACCTAATAAGCCTATAAAGGGAATAACACACAGAGACACACACTAAACATATCTTCCTCAGGTAAAGCCAATAATAAAGTATATTTTTTAGGGTGAGACCTAAGAAATAATTATAAATAAATAAACAATATATAGGGATAAAAGTAAGATGTCAAAACTGGGCTAAAATGCCTTAATTTTGCAGTTTCCAAAATGTTTAGGTTTACAACATCTTCACTACCTATCTATATAAATAAACAATATAGGGATAAAAGTCAGGATATGCCAAAACTGGGATAAAATGCCTTGATTTTACAGTTTCCAAATTTTTTAGGTTTATAACATCTTCACTACCTATATATATCTATCACACATCTTCACACGGCCTGTGGGGTATATATTAATTAACTATATTTTACCCGACACCATTCTTGCAAATATATTGACGTCTTGGATTTAATATACTCGAAATATTCTAGTCTAACTATAAATTGTACAGTGAGTAAGGAGGTTGAATGTACACACTATACACACACTAAAATATTATATAGGGTCGATTCCACAGTCGCTCATTGTGGTTTGTTAGCATGCAAACGAAAGAATGCTATATAGCTGTTTAAATGACTTAGGGTTGAATTATTGTATGAATGAATTTGGTTGAGTAAAATATGCAGTAATTATCATTATCTCACTGTTTAATTGATAGGTTTCGTGAATGTGAATGTGGATACTCGGCTTTTGGAAAATAATAATGAAGCCTTATTAAACTTCTCTGATCAATAGCCCTAATATTACAATTCACAGGCTTTAATATATAATGTGAAAAATATTGTATTAACAAGTGTGGTTGGTTGGGAAGCTAACAAACCAATACCACTGTGGAATCGACCCTATAATGACAATCAACAGAATATTCTTAATTAAATACGGCCTTAACACACGAGTTAGGTCACAGCCAGCCAGGTCATGTATGTATGTATATAGATTGTAGGTCAACTAATATTTTTATGTTCCAAAGTCTTGTTGTAGGCATATTGTATATAAATGGCATCTATTAGCTACTTCAGAGTAATGAGTAGATATATATATATATATGTAATTGTGGGATGGATAGGCAAGGGATAATATAATAAGAGCTAGAGGGAATAAGAAAAGCGAAGATGAAAGTAAGGCGGCATTATTACAGAGTTTACAGCAGGATGGGGAAACTATATAGGGAAGCCTGGGAAGGAAGTAGAGAAAGAAAAGAATGAGGACGCGGGAAAGGGAGGGGCGCCATGACAGGGGGGGCGGGGGAGAGGCATCAACAGCAGGGGGGAAAGGGGGAGATGAGATGAAGATACCTGTGAATATTGCCACAGTCCAGCAGACATTGAATTGAGATTAAATATACTGAATTTAGGATTTTACATTAAATTGGAGTTATAAGTAGGATATTCAGCAAGTAAGATTGATACCTGTTATATTTATTAAGACCTAAGATGTATGGAATGGGTGATATTTTTGTCATGTCTATCTTTGTTCAGGAAAATGCTGGTGACTCAAGGGTCGTGACGTCACTCTCAAGTCTGTCACACCCTTCTGACTGAGGCCCCCGCATTGCAGTCATACCAATTCAGCCTTTTCAATGTTATAAAGAGTTATTTTCAGTCTTTGAGAATCTTAGAGAAAATCAGAATATATGACGGTAGTGTACCAATATCCAAGCCTTCTCTGTCACATCTAATGATTAATAAAAGTTTCGCAATCATCGGAAATGTAGAATATCGATTGGGGAAACTAGATGAATTGGCAACGAGGTCCGCATGTCTCGCCATGGCCGCGTTACCGCCAGATTAATCCATTCCTCCGCAAAATTTGTGGGTGAATATGCATAATAGGTTGATAAATGACTAATTATACTCATCAAGTTAAAGCAAATAAAGATCACATGCCTCCCGATTACAAATAATGTGGTATACTGATTAAATGTTGCGTTTAGATGTGAAATAAGAGGATCTACTTCTCGTACTTGGGCGGAGGAATACACCAGCCTGGTTTGGTAGTCGAGGGGAGTGGGCGAGGGCCAAGGATTTCTATAAAAGGAACCCCCTATCCAAATTTCGTCACTTCCTAGCAGCACGTCGGAGAGGGGACGTCCGTCTGTCATCATCTTCAATCAACCCACCTGACCCAAATATCTACCATACATTTTGCCATAGTGTTTTTTTTTATCTTTGTTATTGTGCTTCGTGATAATAATTGTGTTCAAAATTCAAACTTAAAAAAAAATTAGTTCCCCTCAGTTAAAAAAAAAGTGACTCTAGATCATAAGTGCAGTGTATTGTGAATCTATTTCTTCAATAAAGTGAAAAACCAGTGAAATTCTTGAATGTGTATTAGTTAAGTATCTCCCCTTTTTACAGCTCTTGTTGGGGGTAACTTGTCTGCAGCACAGCCAACCAACCAACCAACCCCTCCCCTACTTCCCCCTTACACACATCCACTACTACTACTACTACTATGTCCCGACGACACAAGACCGAAGGGGTAACCAGTGCAATCCATCCATATAATACGAAAAAAATGAACGTGTGTGTGTGTGTTTGTGGTGGAGACTACTACTACTACTACTGTACTTCTATTGACACGTGTTAGCTGTTCTACCATCAATCAAATATTCCTCCTCTTCCTACTCCACCACTCGTCCATCCGGCTTGGTTCGGTTGGGGCTTCCTCAAACCACAACCGGCTTCCCGACTTGTGCACACCTCAAAATCTGCCGTGTTCTATTTTATCAAGCACCACCACCATCCATCCAACCAAGTCTCTGTTCCATGTGTCAAGTATCATTCCATTAATAATCCTTTCGCTGTTTAATCTCTCTTTAGCATCATCCGACCTATATAGCAAATTTCATTTGTTCATATTTCATTGTTTACAGTCATAGTTTATTATCCCTTTAAAGTTTCTAGTTTGTTTATCACTTAATATTTTGTTTCAAAAGTCATTCAGTCTGTTCATAACTAGCACATTTGCCTGCAAAAGTTGTGTTCCTCTCCTTGCTCAGTAATATACTTGACAGTAACTTACGGTTCAACAATATTCACATTTTATTCATTAAAAGTAATCTTCTGTTTAGTAATTAATGTATAAATAGTGTTTTAACCATTTTATCATCCATATTTAGTGTTCAGTAATATTTTTCTACAAGTAAATGTCATTATTTATGCTCAGATTTAACAAGCTTTCATTCACAATGGAAGGGTGGGTAAGAGGCAACCAAGTTTTGCAGGCAACCATATGGTCATCACGTTGTCATCCTCATCTCCTTACACTCTCTCCTCACCACATGGGTCGTATTGGTTCGTCCTGGCCGGGGACCTTCCAGCTGAATCCTGCTGCAGGGAAAACTTCTACACCGGTCGAGGCGAGGGAGTGCCGGCTTCCTCTCACTCACTCGTATGGTAACACATTCCCTTCCTGATAGAAAACACTTTATCTTTTGATTGCGGTTATTTACTGTAGGTACTTGGAAATTTATTCTGTGAATCGGATTGCTTATAAACATATCGTTGGAGAATGTTAACTGTAAAGTAAGAAGAGCATAGAGTTGCTGGAATTGACTATCAAAGCAGTGTTCTTTTCTCATTGTTTAGATCATATGATGTGGTTTACATTGGTGTAGGTAATTATGTTAGGATGTTAGGGAAACCACTGACAGTTCTTTCAGTCGGGCGAGAGAGGGTGTCGCACCAAAGAGTAACACCACGTGACGTGAGTGACGCAACGTACAACGTGTGGCAGTGACAGCAGGTGGTGGTGGTTGAGGTGAAGGTGAGACACTGCCACTTGGTCATACATTCATAATAGCTTAAATGCTTTATTTCAATGTTTACTGGATCTCACAAGTTCAACTTAAACACAGGTAGCAATTTGACTTCATTCGTTTGAGAATGGCTTAGAATCTGTCAGAAATTCTTGAAAGTTTGTGAAAGTACAGTAGTTTTTTTTTACCAATTGGTAGGGTAGGAGGTAGGTTTAACAGAATACTTTCAGCTGTTACCCCTCCCACGATATGTTCTCGCCACCACACTGACCGGTGCCCCAACTACCAACAAGTACTGGCCCCCATACCACAGACTGGTTCCCCATTACCCCACACCCCATACTACTGGTTGGTTCTGCATCAACACGAAGCCTTGAGGTATGAGGATTGCACTGGATTAGAGAACTGGTAATGACTAGCCTAATTATTGCATCCCAAATTGAGAATGGAGGAATGGGTGAATTATTATGCCCAAGTAAATATTATATTCTACCATTGACAACTGAAAAACAAAAACAAAAGTTCAATGGATTAAACAAATGGAAATTAAGTCAATTAAAGGTATTTTTTGACGGTTTTTAAAGTGCTTTCAATTTGCATTATATCTAGTTCTAAGAGTCCTTGTTAAACAGTTTATATTGTTTCCGTTATGGGGTTTTCTTAAACTTTGTAGTATTACCGTGGTAAAATGTTGTCACGTTGCCGTCTTTGTAAATGTGTTCAGATTTTGGAATGTGTCTTGATTTTGACAATTTTATGTAACTTGTCAACTTCCCCAACCTGTCTGTTGTGAGACCCAGTGATGGTCAGGTTCATTATGATGTGTTGGATCAGGTCTGGTTATGACGAATCAGACGCGCTCATTCTTTTTGTTCTGACCAACTGTTATGTGGAGCCTTTGGAAATTGTGACCTTTGTACTGGTAATCTCTCGCTCACACAGGGAAGTTGATGGAGTAATAGAATTTTTGAGAGCATAAGATACATTTCCAATAACCGATTCAATCTCTGATTTAAAAGTGGTAGAATTACTCCAAGGGAATTACAATATTAATTTTGTTTGATTTAGGACTGAAGTAATGATGAATCTTGAGGATATAATGCAAGTTGGATATGCATGAAGGGAAGCATAATTATGTGATAACGTTATATTGTACATTGAAGCTTAATTTGTACAATATCTTTAATTAATAATTAATTCCGCAGCTTGTCTGAAAGTATTACAAGCATCGATTAATTAAATTATAACTAGCAAGTCTGATGCTGAGCAGAAAATACTTTTAAATTTGACCAACTATTACAGTCTGAAAATCAATATGACTATACTCATTATTGGCAATGATTATTATGGATTCTTGGATGGAAAATTAGTAGATAGGCAAAAGATAACTATATTTACAGATGGAAATCCATATTGAACAAAATGATGTTTGGTGTGACAAAGGAAGTCGTATACTGTACATATGATGATGATCAGCTTGATAAAAGAAGTGTTACTGGCTATGGGCAGGTGAGATAATAATATACATGGAAGTACAAAAAAAAATTCTGATAAGTATTATGATACCCTGGAAGTATAATAAGAGTTGTGAAATGTGTATTAAGGATTTGGGAGAAAGTAGATGTTTATAATTTGGATATACCAAATGTGCCTTTAATATTTCTTGCATGCCATATATATTTATATATGACATGTGCATTAGGTAGGGAAAGTTATCTACATGTTAGCAGATGTGTTTGTGGTCGTTATCTACTGGCTGTTGGTTTCGTTGAGAGCGGCTGCGTGATCGTTCAGTCCTGGTGTCTGGGACGCCAGCACTCGTTTTAATGGAAAAATTCAGGTAAGCCATATTTTGATATGGCTGTAAGTGTAAAGTCTGTATTTAAATGTAGCCATTCCTGGACATAGCAATGTTGCTTTTGTACGGAAACTTTAGATGGACTGTACTTATATGTACTGGACATTCTTAGTTGCTTACAAGACCGTTGCATTCCTAAGCTATCCAATTGATTTGAAAATTGATATATCTACTCAATAACATAGATTAAGGTTGTATTTGTGGGATGGGGTGGGTATATTTGTCTATTTATAACAAAGGCCAAGTAGTGGATGTCCAGACATGGAGAGTTACACACTGAAAACTACAGGTCATCCTTGGACAAGTAGTGTCACTCAAGTGTATGCAGGGAGTGCTGAAGGTGAATATATATTTCTTAGTAAGGAAGTGGCTGGTATTATAGTGAGCTTTATATAAACTTTCTGAATGTTTAGTAAGTAAATTTGTTTTGCCCATAAAAACTTTGGCATACTTTTCTCATAAAACTTTTGCTGTAATTTATACACCATGTAGGGCTGATAGGATAGGTAGGAACTTCATGTTTTATTTACAAGAGCAAGTGGAGAGGGAGTGTGGTTGCTCCCGAGTGCCTTCATTGTTCCTCTTTGATCGAAACCTGCCGTGCAAGTTTGTCCAGACAACCATTACTGAGTGAAGCGCGGAAAACTCCTCAACTCCTTTCATCACTGCCACCAACCAGACTTCACCAGTCCCAAATTTTGTCCATTAAACTGAGGTAACTCCCAAAAAGTAGTTAGCTGTGCAGTGCCTTGATAGTTTCTAATTCAGGATTGCAGTACACATTAAAAGTTTGATTTGCCTCTTAAATTATAATTTAAATTTTCATTGTTCAAAGTCAATGAAGTTTCCAGTTCTTTGTTCAAGTTTACTAATAATGTTGGTCTTTAAGCACTTGTTGTTTACATGAGGACATTAGGGAATAAGAGTAAGAGGAGGGTAGGGTAGGTGTTTATTTTGAAGGAGCACAAGCTGTGTTAGTTGTAGCAGGCCGAGAAGTCTGGAGACGGTGCCAGCTTCATCCAGCTTGAGGGTCGCCTCTGTCTGTCATCACCACTTCAGCTTAATCCACTTTGACCACTGAATGGTATTTTATTCTGGTTTTAGTTGTAGTACTTTCTTACATGAGTGTACAGTTGTGGTCATTAGCTAAGTTTCTTGTCATCTTTGATTCAGAAGTTATACTAGTTTTATATACATAAGTTATATTGTCTGACTAATATAGTAAGGGATATTCAAGTTTTCTGTAACCCACACAGTCAGACTTATAATTTTATGATCAAAGGCAAAGATATTAAGAATATGGATATACAAATTTAGATGGAGAAGTTCTCCTTTTTACTATATTGGATATGGTAATTTCATTAGATTTGATTACCTGTTTTGAACTTCATCTGTCCCATATGGTGAAGGATAGTAACTGTTAGGTAGGTAGGTCCCTATTAAATATTTTTGGAAAGGCACTCCTGGGCGAGATTTGCTGACGCTATAAGCAGATGGTAGACTCCCACTGGTACGGTACCAACACTACATTGAGTCTTCATGCTGTCTACAGTCTTCCTGCCAAAGGCCTTCCAACCCAAGTTCCCCCTACTAGTATCTCACTGAGGTAATTGGTAGTTACCAGGGGTGTTGCTGTTGCAACCAGTAATATTTGTAGATATTTTTTTTTTATTGTAATTTATCTTTACATTCTTTGAGAGACTACTTCATTTCAAACGCTTTTTTCACACAAGTCTGGCTGTGATATACAGTATTTAAGAAATATTAAAGTTTTCAAAGTACATGTACTGCCTATGACATTGTGAAATAGTAATCTCGTGTCCAGTACTGTAGTATGTTTCCAGTTAAGGAGGTACTATAATGTATACAAATTGTAGGATACAGAGTTCTCCAAACTAGGCAAAGATAATGAGATACTTTACCTAAATTTTCTGTTTGCTGGCACAGCTTTGGAGAAACTGTATCCTAATTTGATTACAAATTCTTGGACCTCTTTACTGGACAAGGTTATATGAAACTAAGGTTTACTGATTTACTTTTGAGTATAATAGTTTTCTTATTCTTGAGCTTGCTTTATTGATGCATGAAGTAAGATGCTTAAACTATTATACATCAAGATTTTCAGTAAATTAACACGTTACTTTACATTACAATATTGTCGTGTTTAAAGGATAAAAGAAGTTATGGGATAGTTGATGACTTGTCTTGTCTGTGAACTTCATGTTACTTATAAACCAATCTCGGTGTTCAAGGTTCATCTTCTAGCCCACAACTCTTTTTCTTCTTTAGTTTGGCTTTACAATACAGTTTGGCTTCACCTAGTATATACATTCTGGGTAATGAGATAACTTGTCACTTGTTATCTACATTCTAATGGATTGGTAACTACTTAAAAAATGCTGTCACTTGTATGGGCTTAATGGTTCTTTGTGATACTGGAAAATTGAAAGAAGGGGTTAGATAGGTCCATTACATTTATTTACAATAGTAAGGCGGTGACTCCACTGATTGGCATTTGCTGAGTGGTAGCTGCACATATACACACACATGCATCGAGGAATCATCGGTCGTCAGTCGCCTCCAACCATCTCTGTACACTCCAGGACTTGGACTGCATCAACCCTGGCACAACCTCATCACCCTTTGATAAGTAATGTTTCAAGAGGTAATATTGTAGAGTTGAATACTTTGATGAGGAAAGAATCAAAGTTAAGTGTACTTTTTTCATTTATTGCTGTTTGCAAGAGATTTAGTTTATTTTGTATAGATAATACTGTACAAAGAATCATGCATGAAATAGTTATGAATGATTAAATTAAAATATAGAAAATGACTGGGGTAGGTGGGTCCCTTACATGTTTATTTGCAAGTGTATAGCAGAGTTTATGGTTGATGATGGCCTGTAAGCTGACTGTGGCTTCAGTGGCCGTGGATCTTCCTGTACGTCTGCATCATGTATGCATAGGCATGTGAGTGTTCCCCTGAAGATTTGCTGTCTATAAACATACAGTACTTCAACCAACACAGCTTTATGTAACTGCATATCATGTCAGAATTGAGGTACTCATAGTATTTGTAAAGTAGCTTTGCATACTAAAAGGCCTGAATGCGGGAACTATACTTTTCTTGAATCAGATATCGGTTTGGTGCTAAAGTGTTTTACAATTATATCAAAACTAGGAAAACCCTGCATGACTGAAACAGGTGTATTGTTATGTAGTTTATATATGCAGATATAGTAACAGAAGAGGGTCCAAGTTGGGCCATAAGTTTTATATCTATATATCAATGCATCTGTTTTGAAGGTAGAGGGATTATTTCCTTGTCACAGGATCAATTGAGGAAAATCATGTTGACTCGTTATGTTTTTCTTTTATATATCCAAACACGTTTGCTCATTGAAACCAAATCTTACTTTATACACCATTCCTTGTGTGTATATATCTGTTCTACCTTTGAATATGCTGGAATGGGTCTTACTGGAATAACAATGTAGTAAACCTTCTTCCAGCATGCTTCATTGTAATTGTTGCGTCTTTGAATGAATGTAAGTGTCGTAAACCTTGTACCTGGTGAATACCTCCTAGCATTCAGTGTCAAATGTTACATAATTATAGTTTCCTTTATTGATTCTTCAAACTAAAGGTGTGCATGCTGCTTGGAATTGAAGCCTCTCATATCAGGTTAGAAATTGTCCTATGAATCCATGTACAGTATGGTATTTCAGTTTGACTCTGGCTGGCATTTGGTTTTGTAAAGAATGGCCTACATTTATGGGTATTTTTGACTTTCTGTTGTTGAGGATACTTGTCTGCAGCTGATGACAGTATGGTGGTTTTGATTGGGTGATGGATGAATGAATGGATGGTGAGGTTCCACCAATCAAAGCCTATTATGATGTCAGTTGTAGACATTTACCGTCTGCTCCAGAAAAGCAGACTTGATACCTGATATGTTTGCTAGTGTTTATCAGTGATATGAGGTTTATAGACATACCTTCTAATTACTGTACTGTACTTGGTTCTGACAGGCATATTCCTTTTACTTTCTGATGGGCTTTTTATATCATTTCTGATAAGAGAGGCTTTGTTTTCTTTATAAATGGCACCTGTGTTGAATACTGCTTGGCATTGTGGAGGTTGTGTGTAAGGTAACTTGGGTACTGTGTGGATTGTTTACCTTTATTAAGAGATTGTGATGATACTGTAAATTGGAAGCTATTAATTCCTACAGACTGCCATAAGAGAACAATGATACTGTACTTGGAAGTCTGTCTGAAGGTATTGGTAGTATCTTAATTTGCTGGCAGAATCACTTATACCATATATCACTTGTCTTATCACTGGTGAAAAGACATGCAATCATTACCCACAAAAGTAAGCTTTTCCATTCTGATGGTGTTTTTCATACATGCCAGTAATTCTTGTTTGAATTTTTTTGTACTGTAATGTCCTTCCACTGAATGAGATTATGTAAAATGAAATTAGGTAGGTAGGTTCCATACAAGGGCAATTCTGTTTAAACTTTATGAATACTTGATTATCCATGTACTGAGACTAGTACTGTTATTGTGTTCTGTACAGCATGGATGCATCATGTCACTTCATATTTGTTTTGATTTTCAAAAGCGTTAAACAAAATGGGGTGTCCTTGCATAGAGCTGTAGCTAAGTACAAACATAACATGCTTGATTTAGCTTGAAGTAATTTAGCATTATGTAATTTGGGAAAGTTGATGGTTTTTGGTTTTGTTCCTCACCACTGGAGGTCCTCCATCGCTTCACCAAGTCATCATGGAAGATGTTCATCCAATGATCCTTGATGGATAGCTTTCCTTCTGTATAACACACTGCCCTGCACTTCAGTTCCATCCTGCCTTCTTATTTGCCATCACATAATATGCAAGTGATCCTACAATGCTGTATCCCTGAATATTCAAATCGGTGCACCTCCTCCTTCATTTGTTCGTCACCATCCTGCAACCTTCTTGACATCATATGGTATGATTTAGTCCCAGTTGCTGCTGTTTGCCTTCACACACTGCAATCACTCCCATCTTGTGCTGCTGTAATGTCACCCCCAACAAGTCTTCTCGATAGTAGTGCAACTCAACTCGTCTACACTTGTTCGACCATACACCTAGGTAACTGAATTGGAGTTTGCTATTTTGACTGACAGTCTTCCTTAAATTTTTACACCAGCTAACACTAGATCTTGATAAACTTAGCATGAATTATCCAGTCAGGTTTGGTGGTTAAAACTCGTATTCCATAACTTGATTCTGTACAGTCTTGGTTAAATCTTTTGAATATGAATATTTTATGCCATATGGTAGAACAATTTTGAAAATGGTCCTTAGCAAACCTTCAGTCATCTGCAGGAAATAGTTTGATATATAATAGCTTTCATTTCTCTGAACTAAGTCTTGTCCTTTCAACACTACACATCACTAAGTTATGGGATACTGTGTCTTTAATCTTCTTTGTTGACATGGTTGTATATTGGCCATGAGTACTTGCAACAACTTTAATTCATAAGGTTTGTTAATTGTGTCCCTTCCAAATTTAAGTCTCTTTAAAATAAACGGTAATTCACAAAATCAATAAGACCCCTAGTGGATAAAATAACATGGGCTATTTGATTTTGTTCCATTACTGTTAACTTTAGTCATTTGTTTTGCTGTTTCCATTGGCTTTCAACTTTCTATTCTTCTAAATATTTAAAGTTAAAGATGATATTTTATATCTTGTCTGATAGAGAGACTTAGATTTCCAAATTGTAAGAAGTGGATGCATGTTTATACATTACTATCAATATTTGTCTGTCTTTGTGTTTATTGTGGATTACCTAAGCATAGTTGGGTTAGGGTGTGTATTGTATCTATTTAGAAAGCTGAGGCTTGGAGCATCTTGATGCTGATCTGTGTCTTCATACATCAACACCTTCCCTACACTGGCTTCATCACATCACGTCAACTTCACTGCACAGCGTTATCATAGAACAAGTCCATCCAATCCTCCTCCCAAGTTAGGACTGCAGTCCAGATGGCTTTATTCCATTACACCAATTTTCTGCACATCTGATCATCTTTAACATAACTACTACTACTACTGCTGCACTTCTTTACAACCAGCTCGTCATCATTCAACTCCTCATTTTCTAAACTTATGGTCAGGTACATCTTTAATTTTGTCTTATTAACAACAAAATCATTCTGTGTTGATGGTATAATATTTATTATTATTAAGTTGATATTCTTACTTCAGTATCTTTTTATAGTTTTAACAAAGATTATTAGATTGGTCAGTGTTACTTCAAATGAATGTATGGAATATAGGTAGATAGGTAGGTCCTTTATATTTATTTAAAAGGACGAGGGAAGAACGTTTTGGATATTGGTGGCTGATGTCCCACGAGCTGAGTTGGTGGTCACTTCTCCTGTGAGGTCTACAAGACATGGATTCATCAGACAACAGTCTTCCTCTCTGCCATCTTTACACATTTTACTTTGATGCCCTTCCTGGTATGACATTGGTAGTTCTTTTAGATAACTCGTAAAAGTTTGTGTATTTTGATCGATGCATTTATTTTCCATTTGTTGTAAAATCCTTGGATTTGGTTATACATTATGCTACACTACATTGTTCTTCATAGAATGCATGTACGAGATAGGTTGTTAGGGCCATAACAGTTTATTTACAAGTGGTGCCCGGAGTGTCTAGTGGATGTCTGTAGCTGATGCCTGTCCAGTTAATGGTCGCTTCGCTTGTGGTCATCTGACGGAAGCATTTGTACTTGTACGTTTATACTTCAATTGCACATCCTCCTGTCATCCCAGCAACACCTAAGGCTGTAAGTTGTTGCAGTAATCTAACAATATTTTGTGTTTGTTGTAGAGTACATGAAGCTTTTGTTATTTGCATCCTTTCCCAATTTAAGTCTCTTATTAAAGAATTAGCAACATCTTGAATAATCATAGTGGAAACTTTGATCCCTGATCCAGTTGTTTTGTTACCAGCAGTTCATATTTCGATTAAGTGTTCTTTTTATTGTATACATTTATTTTATGGATATGTAGGTTGCTCTTATGTTAAATTTGTTTGGATGAGACTCTTGAATTTGTCATTGTTAGAAATGGATGCAGGTTTTTACTGTACAGTATTGTAAACTCCAATTTTTATTTGGATGAAAGTTGTTTTGTGAAGTGTTGGGTTGGGGTGTGTATTGTATTTATTTAGAAAGCTGAGGCTTGGAGCATCTTGATGCTGATCTGTGTCTTCATACATCAACACCTTCCCTACACTGGCTTCATCACATCACGTCAACTTCACTGCACAGCGTTATCATAGAACAAGTCCATCCAATCCTCCTCCCAAGTTAGGACTGCAGTCCAGATGGCTTTATTCCATTACACCAATTTTCTGCACATCTGATCATCTTTAACATAACTACTACTACTACTACTACTGCTGCACTTCTTTACAACCAGCTCGTCATCATTCAACTCCTCATTTTCTAAACATATGGTCAGGTACATCTATAATTTTGTCTTATTAACAACAAAATTATTTTGTGTTGATGGTATAATATTTATTATTATTAAGTTGATATTCTTACTTCAGTATCTTTTTATAGTTTTAACAAAGATTATTAGATTGGTCAGTGTTGCTTCAAATGAATGTATGGAATATAGGTAGATAGGTAGGTCCTTTATATTTATTTAAAAGGACGAGGGAAGAACGTTTTGGATATTGGTGGCTGATGTCCCACGAGCTGAGTTGGTGGTCACTTCTCCTGTGAGGTCTACAAGACATGGATTCATCAGACAACAGTCTTCCTCTCTGCCTTCTTTACACATTTTGCCTTCACCTCCTCCCTGGTACAAGTGGCTGGAGGAAGTTGTTAGTTCCATCGAGGTAACTCTTTAAAGTTTGTGTTCATTTAGTTTGGGTAATTTTCATTACATCTGTTATTGACACTGGTTTGTCATCAGAATTATAATCAGTGGGAAACATTTGAGTTATATATTTTCCATTCATTGTACAATAATTTTATTTGGTTATCTACACTACTGTACTTCACAGTTAGAATTTATGTTTAAGATGATAGGTTGTTAGGACCATAACAGTTTATTTACAAGTGGAGCCTGGAGTGTCGTGTCGTTGGCCAATGCCGATGCCTGTTGAGTTGCTATTGCTTCGTGTGTCTTGGGACGTCCGGTAAGACGAGATATTGCTCATACAAGCTTGTGGTCATCTGGTCGGAAGATAGTACTTGTACGGTAAACTTCATCTGCAAATTTTGTGTCGTCTTCTTGACTCTACTTCATCACGAACTGTAAGTCTTTAACTTTTCAGATGACCAGCCTAGTTGTTAACTTTGTTGAAAGTCAAACTTGTATATAATGATTGGTGTAGACCTTTCATGAAAGTTTTGAAACGTGCATTCCTGTAATATTATTGTTATCGATGTGATAAAATGTTTTATGATTTTGCTTATAGATCTTAATGCATTTGCTGTTTGGCTGCCACTTTATATATCTTCATATATTTAACTTGTACTTGTGTGAATGTTTATTGTAAGAGGGTTGGGATGGGATATGTCCTGTTTCTATTTAGGAAAAGGTCTGAAGCATCTTGATGTTGGTCTTTATCTTCATACATCAACACCATCCCTACACTATTGGTTTCTTCACATCATGTGAACTTCACTGCACAGTTCATCACTGAGAACAAGTCATGCTATCAAGATAGGGTACATCAACACCATTCCTACCTATACTGCTTGATTCATCAAAGAGAAGTCGTCCAATCCTCCTCCCCAAGATAGGACTACATTATATACAGTTGTCTTCATATTGCGCTTCAAACCCATCTTTTACTTCTGCTCACTGCTGCTACTCCTCATCACATCCTCCTCTACTACTGCACATCTTTAATACAACATCTACTGCTACTCATCATTATACTACTCTACATCTTCAAAGGTTATGGTCAGGTACATCTTTTGCTTCTTGTCTCTAGTATTTTTTTATGGAAAACATTTTCAATGAAGTATCCTATTAATAATTGTTATACATATAGTTGTTGTAATGTAAGTAAATATAGTTATCAATGTTTGTTTTGTTAATATCTCTTCATAGTAAGATGTGAATTCATATATTTATGTTTGCAATTGTTACTGTCCTAAATTGTTTATTGTGAGGGGTTTGTTTGGGTTGGGGTGTGTACTGTGTCTATTCAGGAAGAAGTTGGAGCATCTCAGTCTTCAGGCTATTCATACATCAACACCATCCCTACATTGGCTTCATCACATCACGTCAACTTCACTGCACAGCGTCATCATAGAACAAGTCCATCCAATCATCCTCCCAAGTTAGGACTACAGTCCAGATAGTTTTATTACAATTTTCTGCACATCTAATCATCTTTAACATAACTACTACTACTACTGCTACACATCTTTACAACCAGCTCGTCATCATTCAACTCCACATTTTCTAAACTTATAGCCAGATACATCTTTAATTTTGTTTGTATTAGGTAGGTAGGTCCTTTATATTTATTTAAAAGGACGAGGGAAGAACGTTTTGGATATTGGTGGCTGATGTCCCACGAGCTGAGTTGGTGGTCACTTCTCCTGTGAGGTCTACAAGACATGGATTCATCAGACAACAGTCTTCCTCTCTGCCATCTTTACACATTTTACTTTGATGCCCTTCCTGGTATGACATTGGTAGTTCTTTTAGATAACTCGTAAAAGTTTGTGTATTTTGATCGATACATTTATTTTCCATTTGTTGTAAAATCCTTGGATTTGGTTATACATTATGCTACACTACATTGTTCTTCATAGAATGCATGTACGAGATAGGTTGTTAGGGCCATAACAGTTTATTTACAAGTGGTGCCCGGAGTGTCTAGTGGATGTCTGTAGCTGATGCCTGTCCAGTTAATGGTCGCTTCGCTTGTGGTCATCTGACGGAAGCATTTGTACTTGTACGTTTATACTTCAATTGCACATCCTTCCTCCTGTCTTCCCAGCAACACCTAAGGTTGTAAGTCGTGTTGTTGCACTAATCTGACAACATTTTGTATTTGTTTTGTTGACAAAGCTTTTGTAAGCTTTATTCCTTCCTTCCATATTTATGACATGGTCTTATAACTACTGTAGTTGGCAATATTGTGAATATTTGTAGTGGAAACATTAATCCCTTAACTGGTTTGTTTTGTTACATATGTGACTTTGCTTTTGACTTTAAAAATGGATGCATGTTTATAATGTACAGTATTGTATAATTCAAACTTTAACTTGCTTGAATGTTTATTGTATGAGGGTTGGGATGGGATATGTCCTGTTTCTATTTAGGAAAAGGTCTGAAGCATCTTGATGTTGGTCTTTATCTTCATACATCAACACCATCCCTACACTATTGGTTTCTTCACATCATGTGAACTTCACTGCACAGTTCATCACTGAGAACAAGTCATGCTATCAAGATAGGGTACATCAACACCATTCCTACCTATACTGCTTGATTCATCAAAGAGAAGTCGTCCAATCCTCCTCCCCAAGATAGGACTACATTATATACAGTTGTCTTCATATTGCGCTTCAAACCCATCTTTTACTTCTGCTCACTGCTGCTACTCCTCATCACATCCTCCTCTACTACTGCACATCTTTAATACAACATCTACTGCTACTCATCATTATACTACTCTACATCTTCAAAGGTTATGGTCAGGTACATCTTTTGCTTCTTGTCTCTAGTATTTTTTTATGGAAAACATTTTCAATGAAGTATCCTATTAATAATTGTTATACATATAGTTGTTGTAATGTAAGTAAATATAGTTATCAATGTTTGTTTTGTTAATATCTCTTCATAGTAAGATGTGAATTCATATATTTATATTTGCAATTGTTACTGTCCTAAATTGTTTATTGTGAGGGGTTTGTTTGGGTTGGGGTGTGTACTGTGTCTATTCAGGAAGAAGTTGGAGCATCTCAGTCTTCAGGCTATTCATACATCAACACCATCCCTACATTGGCTTCATCACATCACGTCAACTTCACTGCACAGCGTCATCATAGAACAAGTCCATCCAATCATCCTCCCAAGTTAGGACTACAGTCCAGATAGTTTTATTACAATTTTCTGCACATCTAATCATCTTTAACATAACTACTACTACTACTGCTACACATCTTTACAACCAGCTCGTCATCATTCAACTCCACATTTTCTAAACTTATAGCCAGATACATCTTTAATTTTGTTTGTATTAGGTAGGTAGGTCCTTTATATTTATTTAAAAGGACGAGGGAAGAACGTTTTGGATATTGGTGGCTGATGTCCCACGAGCTGAGTTGGTGGTCACTTCTCCTGTGAGGTCTACAAGACATGGATTCATCAGACAACAGTCTTCCTCTCTGCCATCTTTACACATTTTACTTTGATGCCCTTCCTGGTATGACATTGGTAGTTCTTTTAGATAACCCGTAAAAGTTTATGTATTTTGATCGATACATTTATTTTCCATTTGTTGTAAAATCCTCACTACATTGTTCTTCATAGAATGCATGTACGAGATAGGTTGTTAGGGCCATAACAGTTTATTTACAAGTGGTGCCCGGAGTGTCTAGTGGATGTCTGTAGCTGATGCCTGTCCAGTTAATGGTCGCTTCGCTTGTGGTCATCTGACGGAAGCATTTGTACTTGTACGTTTATACTTCAATTGCACATCCTTCCTCCTGTCTTCCCAGCAACACCTAAGGTTGTAAGTCGTGTTGTTGCACTAATCTGACAACATTTTGTATTTGTTTTGTTGACAAAGCTTTTGTAAGCTTTATTCCTTCCTTCCATATTTATGACATGGTCTTATAACTACTGTAGTTGGCAATATTGTGAATATTTGTAGTGGAAACATTAATCCCTTAACTGGTTTGTTTTGTTACATATGTGACTTTGCTTTTGACTTTAAAAATGGATGCATGTTTATAATGTACAGTATTGTATAATTCAAACTTTAACTTGCTTGAATGTTTATTGTATGAGGGTTGGGATGGGATATGTCCTGTTTCTATTTAGGAAAAGGTCTGAAGCATCTTGATGTTGGTCTTTATCTTCATACATCAACACCATCCCTACACTATTGGTTTCTTCACATCATGTGAACTTCACTGCACAGTTCATCACTGAGAACAAGTCATGCTATCAAGATAGGGTACATCAACACCATTCCTACCTATACTGCTTGATTCATCAAAGAGAAGTCGTCCAATCCTCCTCCCCAAGATAGGACTACATTATATACAGTTGTCTTCATATTGCGCTTCAAACCCATCTTTTACTTCTGTTCACCGCTGCTGCTACTCCACTACTGCTGCACATCTTTATAGCCTCTACTGCATTCATCATCTCACTACTACATCTTCAAAGGTTATGGTCAGGTACATCTTTTGCTTGTATTTTCGAGGAAAACATTCTATATGTAGAGTATTCTATGAATTTGTATGCAAATTTTAATTGTTTTTGTGTTGCATTGGAAATTAATATCGTTATCAAATTGTTTGGTTTTGTAATGGTTCATCATTGTTAAATGTGAATGCATGTATTGATAATTCCATCTTATACTTGTTTTCTGTATTGTGTGATGGGTTGGGTTGGGTTGGGGTGTTTACTGCTTCTATTCAGGAATAAGTTCGAGCATCTTGAGGCTGGTCTTTGTCTTCATACATCATCGCCATCCCTACATCGGCTGTCTCTTCACGTCACGCCATCCCTACATCGGCTGTTTCTTCACGTCATGAGAACTTTGTTACAATTTGTCATAGGAGATCAAGCTCGTCCTCCCACGATATGAACTAGTCCTGCTTTGCCTTCATGCTTTTATCCAGTCTTCACGACTTCTGATCATCTTTACATGACTACCACTGCTGCTTTACATTAATATATGACCCAACATCTTCTCAAAGGCTATGGTCAGGTACATCTTGCATCTATTCTCTCATCACGAAATATCTTGCCAGTTGTTAAACAGGTTTTATTTATTTTTGGTAATGAAGTGAAAGTTAAGTTACAAGTGTGTTTGTCATTGTAATAATTCAACAAATATGCAGAATGTACGGTGGGTAGGTAGGTAGGCTCTTTATATATTTAAAAGGACGATTGGAGAACGTTCTCGACATCATTGCTTGACGTTCCATGAGCTGGGTTGGTGGTCGCTACACCTGTGAGGTCTACAAGATGTGGATTCATCAGCACACACTTCATCCCAACAGCATGACCTGAAGTTGATTATTTCTTTGAGGTAACGAATTGGTATGGTATATCTGTGATTAATCTGATTATATATCTTCTATGATTTGATTTGTGTTTTGAATGTTCTGATATGAATGTATTGTACTGAGTAAGATATAGAGGTAGGTAGATAGGTAGGTCTTTAACCTCTTTTTGCAAGGGCATGGGCGAGAATGTTATTGATGTTGGTGACCGATAATCCACGAGCTGGTAGTGTTTGCACAACGTATGGTACCAACGGCACTGAATGGATTCAACGGCAGATAACGGTCTTCCTGAGCCTTCGTCCTGTAATTGTATTACATTATAATTCTTAATGCTTTCTTTCTGTGCCACCTATTTGTTAGGCACTAGTTTCCCTGGATATTCAGTATATTGTATACCTGTTGATTGGTAATGTTTACTGTTGGAATCATGTTAGAGTATTTGTGAAAAATTTGAAAGTAATTTGATAGGTAGATTGCTAGGGTCCTAAACGTTTATTTGCATGGAGCCGTACCGTTCTTCGTGCTGGTGGCAGCTGGCATCCATTGATCTCGACCGTGCAGTCATCGGGCGCAGCAAATTTGTAATCGTCATCATGATATACACCAGCACAGCACCAACTCCATCCTCCCAAGACTGTATCTCTGCACATCCTTCCTGCTACTGATGCTTTGTTCTCATTGAGGTAACCAAATGGCATGTATGTTGAGACACTTAAAATTTTAACTTTATTTGTCAACATGCACAGGATAAATTTTGAGTAGAGTATTTCCGTACCTTTGACATTACGCCTTTAAAAAAAAAAATTCTGAAGTTATATCAAGACACTTTTGATTCGATAACCTCGAAGGATGCTCAGTTCATCTCTCAAAATCATTGAACAATGCTTTTTAAGCAAAATATTCAAAGAATTAAATGAATATTTCAGTAACTCATTAAGTGGTTTAGAATGAATTTGGATGTTTGGGTTGTGAGGATGAGGTGTGGGGAGGTTCCATATTTTCATAGAAAAGGCAAGCACGGGTATCCAGCTGGCATCGTTCGTCGCCCCACGGGAACGCTGCCTCACGTGGAGCAAATTGACAAAATCTTGTCTGCATCGCCTTCAATGTTGACACCGTTACTCCTCGAGCCGAGTTGAAGTTCCTCACCTCCTTCAAGCTGAGTTGTTTAATGTCCATTCTCTTAGATGAGTGGTTGAGCTACAAGCTGTAATGTTTCCAGTTAGTTGTTGTTTGCTATTGTATACAATATTCGAAGTACTAAAATACTTTTATTGTTTAAACGAGTTGTATTTTCATAAAATCTTGCATTAGGGATTTGTAATGAGTACTTGTTACCCAAAAATGTAGAGTGATTATTATAGCTTCTGTAGACTTTTGATTTGTTCCATTATTTTAACTTGGGTAGGTAGGTAGGTAGGTAACTCACCTATATTTTAAAGGAAGATGGGAGTTCCGTTGACACCACTCAGCTGTGTAATGTCATCAGTTACCCAAGCCACACTCCCGGGTTGCCTTGTGTGCTCGGCCGTCTCGTCGTCTACGGTTGGAAGATATTTTTCTTGTTCAAGGTAAAATTCTGTTTTGTCAACAAGAGATTGTATTGAATGAAAAGTGCAAATTAATTTTATATATTTTTCATTAGTTTGATGGAGTTCATACCCAGATAAAGTATTCTTGTTTGTCATATAAAGTGAAGTAATGGGGAGTAAGAGAATTTCTTGTGCTGGAGAATGTCAGCTGGGAAGGGTAGGTAGGTAGGTAGGTCTCATGTTTCTTTGCAAGGCTGAATATGTGTGCCTGGTTGTTGGAACGTGTGCTACTCCTGCCGATGCTATCGACTCTATTTGAGGATTGTCCGGAGGCAAGTTTCTTTTCGTGTATCAGTTCACTAAGGCTTTATCAAATTTATATCTCATTGTACTGATAATACTTCCCCTGGAAATGATAGATTCTTGAATCTTATTATTGACATGAAATATGTAGAAGTGATCAGAAGATGGATTTAACTTGCTACATGAAAGTTACTAGCATAGGTAGGTAGGTAGGTCCCTCACGTCTCTTCAAAAGGCCTCGTGTGTTGGGTCGATATCGGCAACGGCACTGATGATTTCCCCCGTCAAGATTTACCATGTTCGTGAAGGTACACCTGTTCAACTCCTCTTGGTCTTCTGTTATGTGGGATATCGTAAGTTTTTCCTTGAATACTATACAACAGTAAATAGTCACAATTTCACTTCTTGATACTTAATAGTATAACTATTAATATAGTTATGAACCCTGATTAAATTCAGGAATTGAAACTGTCAATCAGCTGTTATTGAACTCTTGCATTTCATTTAGGCTCTGCATTTCATCTAGGCTTAACATGATAATCTTAGAAGAGATTTGGTAGGGTGGTCTTTTTCATAGATTATCAGGTCTTGTCCTGCGTACCATATTGGGGCGTCTTGTATGCATATTCGTCTTCCGTACGCTGTTCGTCGGTTAACATCACGTTCAATTTACACACCACTCCACTACATCTCCAGCATTTGTAAGTTTTATTAATGTTAATGAAATAGTTTGAGGTTCCTTTGTCACAGTGCTGTTAAATATAATTTTAGGGTTAATATTTGTAAGCTGCTATGCAGCTTATTATTTAGTAATAATTTAGATGGCAAAATAGTTTACAGATGACTCATACTGTAGAATTATAATGGGAAGTTGGATTTGTTATATACTTTATTGAGGATAGGGTAATGTAGGATAATGAGTGGGAAGAGGGAGAGTTTTCTGTTTTCAAAGGTGAACAGAGTCAGAGTGGGAATCTGTGGAATCTCCAGCAGCAGAGCTAGACAGGCAAATGAGGGAAGAAGCTGATGGAGACCAAGGGCTGCTATATAGCAATAGGTGAGTGTCATTAACATTAACATTAGTTTTGTCTCGAATACAGTACAGTTTTTGTCTCGGTATATGTTGGTGGTAATCTTGGTTTTTAAATTCTGTTCACTTCTATAAAGTCTTCACAAATACTGGTGTAAATTCATCTTGATACTTGGGATTTTATAATGATGCACATTTTTATCACACTTTTCTCTTTTCTTTTCAGAAAAACTTCCTGCAACACGATAAGGAGAGCAGCTTACATATTTATCTCTAGTTAATCAATAATAATAGCAGTGCAGTGTGTGCTGCCTTAGGTAACTGGTCAATACAAACTTACTTGGATGGTAATTGTAGTAAGGAAAGGATCTGTAGTTACATTATAGTTTTTACACAATGATAGATAGTTAAACAAGCAATACTGCTTACATGACTGAATTTTGTTGATAGTGAATGAACATCACAGTTCATGTTTTATTGAATTGCTGTTTTTAGACTTAAATATTGAACAAGTTATTATTCTTTGATGATTGGAATTGTACATTGTTCTAAAATTGAATTAAGTTATTACTAGGTACAGGTATATGCAAGTATTTAAAAATATTACATTGTATAATTTAAAGTATGTAAATGGTTATCAACACCATTTTAGAGTTCATTATCATTTTCTGGTAATTATTATGCATAAGTTATTGAATATTTAATCATTTTAGCAAGTTTAAATTATGAAACTTATAGTTTTATGAAGGAAGAATAGTCCTATGATTGAAAATTTAGCAGTAACATTATTTAAATTACTATATTTTTAACATAATGATGATATAAAGTTAATTTTAAAGTGTTGACTATAAATTTGTAAACTTGGAGGAAATGAGGCCATGCATTAATGATACAGTATTCCTAATTGCTATTAGGAGGATATCTTAATGCTAGTGCCGGACACTCTTCATAGCTTGATTCAAAATAATATAATAAAAAAAAAAAGAAGAGTGGGAAAGAGGGTGGGGCATTTCCTCCAAGTATAAATATTTTGTAATAGGTTATACAAGTGTTGGTTCGTCCAAGGAGGTGATGGAGCTACAGAGCCGGTGTTATTGACAAGTACGTGTTCAAATATTTTTATAGTACAGTACATGACTTACATTTTTATGCCACAGAAAACTTTAACAAGCATTACAAATTAAAGTTAAATATTAAGTTGCACATTTATGGTAAAAATATTCTACCCATACACTAATTTAGACATGTTCTTTTATTACAGAAAGCTTTGTGTGAGAGAGGATGAATGGAGGAGAAAGTGTTTTCTCAGGAAGACAGGATCAAAGATCGAGGCAGTTCATTCTTGGGCATCCTTAGGAGATTAGGACAGAAGTAAACCAATAGACGGCAAGGGTTAGAACAGTTTGTTATGGACGAGGAATGATAGCTGAAGATTCCTGATTTTGTGGCCGTTGTGAATGTTACCACCACTGTTTGATTGCAATGGACAGCCATCATCTCATTATGGAAAGGTTAGTATGTATTTTGGTTATTAATACAATAATATATTTTTGTATTGCTATTTCATTTGCTCAAGGCTTATTGTATCTCTTCTTGTCTAGTAAAGTTGATGCTGATGGGATCTTGCTACCCATTACTTGGGTGTTGTAAATAAATGTATCTAATAATATCAATATGTTGGCATTGAAATTAATTATTATTTATGTATTGTTTCAGATTGTTGGCAACCCTTGTAAAGGATTCAACTAAGAATAATGCAGGAAGTTGGAAGAAAGATAAAAATCATGAGAGAATTTGTTGGCTGATATAATGAGAGTATTTGATCTAAAGATGAAAGGAAACTAATATAATCAGCAAAATGGATAAGAAATACAGTATAATATGAAAAAGTAAACAATTGTCAGCAAAATGGATAAGAAATACAGTATAATATAAAAAATCTGCCATATTGTAAAGTACCAAAGCACTGCTATCCAAGAATTCAGCAGTATAATCAGTTATAAAAATGAGAATATTCTTCCTGGAAAGATTAATTAATATGGCATTGATTATGGAGACCCAGAATGTAGTAGAAACAGCCCATGGAAATATATACCGTAGCTTGGAAAGAAAAGTAATTTAACAAAGAGAAAGAATGGATAAATATTTAATATCGTAGAAAGAGCCATAATATTATTACAAACGATGATGAGAAAGTTGATAGATAAGTAACAACAAATGGAGAGAAAAAAAATTGCTTGATCATGACAGATAAAATAGAGAGCAAAAAGAATACTTGAATCATGATGGCAGACATTGAAACATCCATTGCACGGAAATAAGTTTGTACAGCCACGACACCTACACATAGCAATATACCGTCATTAGAAGTTGCTAAACACGGCCATTGTATTGTTGAAGTTCCTCAAGCTGTCTGGCCGAGCAGCCCCGCCATTGTATTGTGGGACTTGGGAGCATTGGGAAAGTGAATGTCTGGCAGTACCTGGAACAATGCAACCACCACCACCATGGCCATCCTCACCAGCAACAGGTAAGCACAGTCAATCACTGCTGTTAAATCTGTCCTGTCTCTTTCCTGTCTCTTAACTAATAATGTAATATTGTACTCGGCCACACTACTATAGGTTTTGTTTATGCAGGGAAGTGGCTTGTAGTAATTTTTTAGCATTGTGGATATTTTTGATCTGCCATTAATTCTGTACTCTGCCTTCATTCCTTTGCTGTTCATCTACGTAGTAGTTGGCATTTTTCAAAGACTTGAAAATCTAATTACTGTAGATTTAGCATGGGGTAGTTATAATATTGTCTGTACAGTATTTAATTTTTGTTTTCAGGATGTTGGTTGGAGATGGGAACACCAAGAGTTTAGATTAATTTGTTGTAAAAGTTGGTCTAAAATTTGGTGATAGATTTGAGCATTTGTACAGAATGTGTTGGAGAGCAGTAACGCTATTGTTATGTTCAGAACACTTAGGGTAGTCTTGGCATATCTTTGATACGAATTGCTTATGTGGATATGTATCTATGTATAATGTGAAAAATGAGGTACTGTACTGTACTATGCAACACATACAACACATTACCAGTCAAGTAGGTCATGTGGTATAGTATGTTGTTGCAGTAAATATATCCATTTGTTAAGTAGGCGGGCTGAAGAACTACTTAGAAGGTTTATATAATAGAATAATATACAAGTATGGGAATAATGCCAAAGAAAAGCAAAAAAAAAATAAGCTGTAAACGAATCAGTCGAGGATACAGTCAAATACTGAAGGCATTTATTGCATGAAACTGAGAATCAAAGAGATGGTTGAGAAAAGATATTAAGATAAAAAATATGGATGGGAAGAATATATACTGAAACTGGAGACTAAAATCACTTTAAAAAAGTTACTGAACAAGTTGGACCATATAACAAAATTACTGAATTTAAGAAGAAAAAAAACCTGATAAAAGAAAAAAAAAAAAGCTAAAATAATAATGGAGAGTTGTACTTGAAATGAAAATTGGGCTGACTAACAAATGATAATATATAACTGGGTCTATAAAAATCTGGAGAATATGGAGGAAAAGGACATACAATACAGTATCTTGCATATGAGGAAATGTTGACTAGCAATTGGATAAAATTATGAATGAATGGAATGAAATGAGAGATATAATTAGCAACTCTAAAGAGAAGACAAATAATACTGATGGAAAGGAGACTAGATAAAAGAGAATAAAAATATATACTGATGGGAGAGGAGACTTGTTAGCAGTTTGTTATGAGGAATATAGTGGATGAGAGGCACAGATGACACTAGACATAATAGCAGCTGCTGGAGGTGGTGACGTGACAGCCCAGAGAAGGTGGTGTGAGTGGCGGCCAGGACGGCGAGGTGTGGCAGTCGGGACAGCAATGAATGGCAGTCGGGACAGGGCAGTGAGGCATGGCAGTCGGGGCAGGGCAGTGATGAATGGCAGCCGGTGCAGAGAGCTATGGCAGTCGGAGCAGCGAGGCATGGCAGTCAGGGCAGCGACAAATGGCAGTCGGGGCAGGGCAGTGAGGAATGGCAGTCGGGACAGGGCAGTGAGGAATGGCAGTCAGGGCAGCGAGGCATGGCAGTCAGAGCAGTGACAAATGGCAGTCGGGGCAGCGACGAATAGCAGTCGGGGCAGCGACGAATGGCAGTCGGGGCAGCAATGAATGGCAGTCGGGGCAGCAATGAATGGCAGTCGGGGCAGCAATGAATGGCAGTCGGGGCAGTGACAAATGACAGTCAGGGCAGGGCAGCGAGGAATGGCAGTCGGGGCAGCAAGGAATGGCAGTCGGAGCAGCAAGGAATGGCAGTCGGGGCAGCGACGAATGGCAGTCAGGTCAGCGAGGCAGGGCAGCCAGGAATGGCAGTCTGGGCAGGGCAGAGAGGCATGGCAGTCGGGGCAGCGAGGCATGGCAGTCGGGACAGCGAGGAATAGCAGTCAGAGCAGCGAGGCATGGTAGTCGGGACAACGAGGCATGGCAGTCGGGACAGCGAGGCATGGCAGTCGGGACAGCGAGGCATGGTAGCCAGGTCAATGGTGTGTGGCAGCCAGGGCAGCTTGGTGTGATGGCTGAGGCAACATGGTGTGGTGACCAGGGTGGTGAGACAAGATGGCTTGGATAGTGAGGCGTTGCTGCCGGGGCGGCGAGGTGTGGCGGCTATACTTGGGCAACGCAGAGTGGCAGATGGGGCAGCAGGGTAGTATTAAGATTAGGTGATGAATAGAATGACTGCCTGGGCAATGGGATGTAGCAGCTGGGGCAGTGGAGGCTTTTCAGGGCAACAAGGAGTGGAGGCCAGACCAGGGCAGCGAGGGGTGACGGCCGGACAACTCGATGTGACGGCCGGACAATGTGATGTGACAACCGAACCACAAGGGCAGCCAGGTGTGGTGACTGGGTGACGCAATGTGACGACCGGACTGGGGCAGATGTGATGGATGGCAAGAGGCAGAGCAAGGTGGAGGTGGCAACAATATTACAGATGGTTGGGTAATAATATTGGTATGATGTGAGATTGGGTATCATTTAATGGGACACTGGGTATACTGGTTATTGGGTAGTAATACAGTAATGGGATGGTGGATCATTGGGGAATAGGAATGGGATAATGGGAAGGAAGGAAACATCAACAGGGTCGTGTGGCAGCTGAACCATGTGACCAGCGGCCGGGTGGATGAACGAGACGTCGGGTGGCCAGGTGGATGAACTAGGTGTCCTGGCCGGGTGGATGAACGAGGTGTCCTGGCCGGGTGGATGAGCGAGGTGTCGAGTGGATGAAGGAGACGTCTGGTGGCCAGGTGAAAGTACGAGGTGTCGGGTGGATGAACGAAGTGTTAAGTGGCTGGGCAGATGAAGGAGGTAAACAGCGGTCAGACAGATGGATGAGGTGACGGGCAGTCTGGTGGATGAATGTGGTGACGATTGGATGAGGACTGTGACGGACAGCGATGTGGATGACGAGGTGACAGGCAGGCAGATGGATGAACGAGGTGGCAGGCAGCCGAGCGGGTGAATGAGGCGTGAGGCGGGTGAACCGGATGACAGGCGACGTGGTGACGGAGAAGTTATCTATGATGATGACATGCGAGGCAGTCTGGTGGGTGAACGAGGAGACCAACTTGGACAACAGAATGCCAGAAACATGTGACTAAACAAGAGGTCATGGTAGTTTGTAGGTGATGAGAATATAAGGTGGTAAACGGCCTGGGGGCTGACTAATAATAACATGTAGTTTGCTGGTGAGGCCTCCCAAGAATTACTATACAGCCATGAAGAGAAGACATATATAGGATTTGTGGAACTAAGGCTTCAAGACCAGATTTGTGAGACAACACTCCAGTCCAATAATGCAAGGTGCAGCTACACACACACCTTCAATACATCATCACATCTAAGGCATCTAGGATTGAGAGGTAATACGGATTTAATTTTTGTTCATAATTTTCAATACTCTACAGTTTAGTTCCTACTGTGTAAAGCCAACCCAAAATATTTCTTTGTATGAATGTTATTTGTATTAATTTTATTTTAGTTTGCAGTACTGTAGTCAAGAGATATTTTTCATAACTTGATGTTCTGTGTTGGAAGTATGCATCTTGTACAATATTTGCTTGTGAGTAAAATAAAGTTCATTTTTGGGTAGGGAGGGAGGAAATGTAAGTGTTAAATTAGTGCATAGTTATTTTGTGTACATGATTTGTGCTTACTATAATAAAGTTTGATACTGGGTTGGGGGGAATAATGAGGGATTAGGTTGATGCAAACTTCCTGTGGTGTAGTAATTTTTATTTCCTTGGTGCATGAACTACTGGTTAATGGGAATTGCATGCTACATCTTTCTTTACTGTGTATGACTAAAATGTGAGTAGCTGCCAAAGTGACAAACTGACAAAACTTCTACTGCTTGCAACAAGAAAATGGAATATGTTTCTAATGCAACATATGAGGCCTAATTGATATTCTAGTCAGATAAAAAACAAAGACTTGGAAGTAATGTTATCTGTGACATGATTCTTGGGCACTATAATGACTATGTCTATGAAAAAAAAAAAAGACATTTCAAGGAGATCATATTGAATATAGTTTGCTGCCGCCTCTCCAGGTCAAAGACATAAGATTGCCATTTACTTGAAGCATTAATGAAACTACATCAATGTGTGTTCTTCCTTTAATAGTGTTTTCCATTACTCATTGTCACAGTATGAGTACTTAGGGAATACAGTACATTACAAATATCTGGATTTACGGCCAAACACACATAAGCAATTATTTTTCTTGCAACATGATTACTGAATGTTATGCCTATATATACTTTATATTGAATATATAGAAACTGCAGATATAAAATTGATGAAGAAATGCTAACATGAAAACTATACACTACTTTGGAAAAATTAAAAATACAAAAACTAATGTTTACTAGAAGCAGTTTGGGTGTTGGGACAAGTTATGGTTACATGACTGAATATGATCATAAAAATGTAAAAAGTTTTATTGGGATGATCAAGTGGTAATGCATGTTACATAAATACTTTCAAGAACTGGATACATACTATAAATTATTTGTTTATTTGCAAAATGCATATTGAAATAATCTTTGGTTCTGAGAGTACTGTGGCTGCAAGACACTGAGCCAAAATGTTTAAATGCTTATTCCTATACTAATTGATTGGGAGGGGAGAGGCAGCTCTTTGTAACATTGGAATGGACTTAAATGGCTGAACTTAAGATGAAATACTTTCATATATTGAATTTATGTCTTATGGCTTTGGTTGCCTGGGACCAGATGTACATAATTGAAAATATTTTCATCTCCTTGGAGGGGTAGTGTCATTCTGTAACTAAAAGAGCTACATGGCCTAACCCAGTAGAATGCATTTCTAACAGTTGAATTGAGGAATGATAATGGATGGAAAAGGGAAGTAGCCAACACTGGACCTGGAGAATGAATTCCTAAAACAATTGATTTATATATAGAAGTAGCCAAACTGACTGACACTTTGATTATTTTTAAATCTGGCTGGAACTGAATTTAAAATGCTAATAATAATACAAGAACAATATTAATATGTGCATGTAGGTTCCTTATTTCTGTTGTGTACAAGGCAAATGTGGAGTACTGGTATGTGTGAATGAAAACTGTCTTGTCTATATTCCTGACCAATTTACAGTACTGTATATGATAATTGCTTTACTTGTAATTTATTTGTATGTACACCTATGGCTTTACTTCTACAATTTTGTACAAAATAAATAGTTTTAATTAATTAAATTCCCATGTGCTATAACATAAATATATATACATAATAAAGCTTTGAAATGGGTGCAGATTATTCCCAAAATTTGCTTGATGTTTTGTATGTGGAGGTAATGTGAATGCCAAGATTTTTATTGGACCTTTTTAATATAAAGAAATTTTTGTAACTTGTACAAACAATAGGGATCTGTTATTTATTATACTATACAAACCACATATTGTAACTAGATATAATTTTTAAGAATCTAGCATTAAATAACCACTTTTGTAGAGGCTGTACACCAATAAAATCTTTGGAGTGGGATGGGAAATATTGTAGCAAAGAAGAGTGGTTTGTTGTGATTGTAAGGGAAAGCCGTTGTCAAAAGTTAATGTAACCGTCGGAGCATATAGATTATAATTATTTCTCATCTCAAGTTGTGGCATGATCATCGTCGTCTTCCCTGTGCTGAGAAGAAAGAAGAGTGTGGATATGGACATTCTGCATCTGCTGAAAGAAGAGGATGGGCATGGTCGTCTACAGTTTAGAAGAGGATGGGCATGGTCGTCTACAGTTTAGAAGAGGATGGGCATGGTCGCCTACAGTTTAGAAGAGGATGGGCATGGTCGCCTACAGTTTAGAAGAGGATGGGCATGGTCGGCTACAGTAAGAAGAGATTGGGTATGGTAATCTTGAGTATACTGTAAGAAGAGGATGGGCATGGTTGCTTGGTTATCCTTGGTGTGCTGTGAGCAGAAATATAATTTTAGCATTTTGGTTGCCTTGAACTTCAAAGATGGAAAGGTAAAGATATAGTTAACCCAAAGTAATCTGATGATAATAATAAAATAACATTTGTATGAAATGTGCAATTTTCATGTACTCATGGCTTGTCTTCTCTACAAACTGTAAAATGTTATTTATTGTATTGAATTCCACTGTGTGCTAAAATAAAGTATTTGGAATGGGCACACCTTATTCCAGAAATTTGTTGAATGTGTATGTATGCATAGTAATGTGTTTTGTACACTGTAACCAGATGTGTTATTATGTTGTAGGGGATGCTTGTCAATAAAATCTTTTTAGAGCAGTGTGAGACCAGCATGCCAGATGGCCAAAAGAGCATATAGAATATAATTTCCTCATTTATCTCAAGTTGTGGCATAACCGCGGTCTTCATTCCTGTACCGAGAAGAGGAGGAGGATGGGCACGGTTGTCTTCAGTCTACTGAGGGAAGGTAGAGAATGTACATGGTAGTCTTCATTATTAGTATGATTAAGATGGGCATGGTCATCCTTCATCTGATGAAAAGAGGATAGGCATGGTATCTTCAGTCGACGAAGAAGAGGATGGGCATGGTTGTCAACAGAGAAGTAAGAAGAGGATGGGCATGGTTGTCAACAGAGAAGTAAGAAGAGGATGGGCATGGTTGTCAACAGAGAAGTAAGAAGAGGATGGGTATGGTTGTCTTCAGTCTACAGTAAGAAGAGGATGGGTATGGTTGTCTTCAGTCTACAGTAAGAAGAGGATGGACATGGTTGTCTTCAGTCTACAGTAAGAAGAGGATGGGTATGGTTGTCTTAAGTCTACAGTAAGAAGAGGATGGGTATGGTTGTCTTAAGTCTACAGTAAGAAGAGGATGGGTATGGTTGTCTTCAGTCTACAGTAAGAAGAGGATGGGTATGGTTGTCTTCAGTCTACAGTAAGAAGAGGATGGGTATGGTTGTCTTCAGTCTACAGTAAGAAGAGGATGGGTATGGTTGTCTTCAGTCTACAGTAAGAAGAGGATGGGTATGGTTGTTTTCAGTCTACAGTAAGAAGAGGATGGACATGGTTGTCTTCAGTACTAAGGGAAGAGGATGCTTATGGCTATCTTTGGTATGCAGAGAGAAGAATTAATGGTCTTAAATTGTCTTGAGCTTGGAAGATTGATTTGCCCACACTGACTTGGGTCATACAGTACAAAGAGAAGGCTCTCTTAGTTATCCCCATGGTCAACAAATATAAAATATACATATCTTTTAACAACCTACATTCCATCTTAATCAACAAAACATCAGAGATTGACATCCAAATATGAGATAATGGAGGCTGTAGGTAAGGCACTATTCAATATAAAGTCAAGGAGAGAATAATACATTTTTAATCAGCCTAGGGAAGGCAAATTAGTTGTGTGTTCAATTATTCACTCACATGAATGAAGTAGCCTGGTGCTAGAACATATTCTGTTCCATTATTGATCAACTGGAAAAAAATATCAAGAGCAAGTCTGTCACTTGGCATTTCTGTTTATTACATCTACTTGTGATACTCAGTCTACAGACAAGGAAGAAGAGGATGGGCATGATAGTCTACAGAGAAGAAAGAGGATGGGAATGGTTGTCTACAGTCAACAGAAGAGGATGGGCATGGTTGTCTTCAGTCAACAGAGAAGAGGATGGGAATGGTTGTCTTCAGTCAACAGAAGAGGATGGGCATGGTTGTCTTCAGTCAACAGAGAAGAGGATGGGCATGGTTGTCTTCAGTCAACAGAAGAGGATGGGCATGGTCGTCTTCAGTCTACAGAGAAGAGGATGGGCATGGTTGTCTTCAGTCTACAGAGAAGGAAGAGGATGTGCATCATGGCATGGTTGTCTTCAGTCTACAGAGAAGAAAGAAGAGGATGGGCATGGTTGTCTTCCGTCAACAGAGAAGAGGATGGGCATGGTTGTCTTCCGTCAACAGAGAAGAGGATGGGCATGGTTGTCTTCAGTCTACAGAGAAGAGGATGGGCATGGTTGTCTACAGACAAGGAAGAAGAGGATGGGCATGGTTGTTTAGTCTACATTGAAGAAAGAAGAGGATGGGCATGGTTGACTTCAGTACAGATAAGGAAGAAGTTGGGCATCATGGCATGGTTGTCTTCAGTCTACCTAGAAGAAGAGGATGGGCATGGTTGTCTTCAGTCTACTGAGAAGGAAGAGGATGGGCATGGTTGCCTTCAGAAAGTAGAGGATGGGCATGCTTGTCTACACAGAAGAAAGAAGAGGATTGGCATGGTAGTCTTCAGTATGAGGATGGGCATGGTTATCTTCAGAAGAAAGGATGGGCATGGTTATCTTCAGAAAGAAGAGGATGGGCATGGTAGTCTTTGGTATGAAGAGGATGGGCATGGTAGTCTACAGAAGGAAGAGGATGGGCATGGTTATCTTCAGTCTACAGGAAGAAGAGGATGGTCATGGTAGTCTTCAATCTACAGGGAAGAAAGATAATGGACATGGTAGTCTACAGTAAGAAAAGGATGGGCATGGTTGTCTTCAGGCCTCATCTACATGAAGCCCAAAACATGTCCAAAACCATGTATGCTGACATCTCTGTAACATGCTACATACAAACCAGTAACATGATGTCAAACTTACCGTCCCAACTTGCTGCATAATATTCCTCGCCATGAAACCTCCAAACCAGTGTCTGTGAGCAAGGTACAGGGGGTGACCGTCCAAATACGTTTTGAACTTGAATGTGGCAATGTTATCAATATCATGATATATGGCAGAGCCCTATATATGAAGAGAATGGTCATGGTTATCTTTTGTCAACAGTCTGCTGTCTACACTCCATATTCCAGTCTGCACTTACAGTCTTTCAGTACAGTTTTCATTCTACAGTCTGTGATAAAGAGGATGGACCTGATCGTTTGCAAGTAACGCTGTACATGGTGTTCTTCAGTTACTGAGAGAAGAGGATGGGCATGGACGTCAACAGTTTGAAGAGGATGGGCATGGTTGTCTGCAGTATGAAGAGGATGGGCATGGACGTCTTCAATATGAAGAGGATGGGTATGGTCGTCTTTAATATGAAGAGGATGGGCATGGTCGTCTTTAATATGAAGAGGATGGGCATGGACGTCTACAGTATGAAGAGGATGGGCATGGTCGTCTTCAATATGAAGAGGATGGGTATGGTCGTCTTCAATATGAAGAGGATGGGCATGGTCGTCTTTAATATGAAGAGGATGGGCATGGACGTCTACAGTATGAAGAGGATGGGCATGGTCGTCTTCAATATGAAGAGGATGGGTATGGTCGTCTTCAATATGAAGAGGATGGGTATGGTCGTCTTCAGTATGAAGAGGATGGGCATGGACGTCTACAGTATGAAGAGGATGGGTATGGTCGTCTTCAGTTACTGAGAGAAGATGGGCATGGTTGTCTACAGTATGAAGAGGAAGGGGATGGTGGACTACAGTATGAAGAGGATAGGCATGGTCGTTTACAGTTACTGAGAGAAGAGGATGGGCATGGTCGTCTACAGTAAGAAGAGGATGGGCATGGTTGTCTTCAGTTACTGAGAGAAGAGGATAGGCATGGTCATCTACAGTATGAAGAATTGAAAAGGATGGGCATGGTGTCTACCGTCTACAGTATGAAGAGGATGGGCATGATTGTCTACAGTTACCGAAAGAAGAGGATGGGCATGGTCATCTACAGAAGGAAGAGGATGGGCAATTGTTGTCTACAGAAAGAAGAGGATGGGCATGGTCATCTACAGAAGGAAGAGGATGGGCATGGTTGTCTACAGAAAGAAGAGGATGGGCATGGTTGTCTGCAGTCTATTTATAGAAGAGGATGGGCATGGTTACAGTATAGTAAGAAGAGGATGGGCATGGTTGTCTACAATATCATGAGGATGGGCATGGTTGTCTTCAGTACAGTAAGAGGAGGATGGACATGGTTGTCTTCAGTATGAAGAGGATGGGCATGGTTGTCTACAGTACAAGTATGAAGAGGATGGGCATGGTTGTCTACAGTACAAATATGAAGAGGATGGGCATGGTTGTCTTCAGTCTACTGATAGAAGAGGATGGGCATGGTTATCTTCATTATGAAGAGGATGGGTATGGTTGTCTACAGTAAGAGGAAGAATGAGCATAATTGTCTACACACAACAGTTTCCAGTCTTCAGTCTACTGTCTTCCATCAACACTCCACAGTATTATTGGTTTACTGTCGTCAGAGTACAATTAGTAGTAGTAACTACAGTCCAAAGTCTGTAGTGTTAATCTACACTACACGGAAGAAAGAAGAGGATGGGCATGGACGTCTACAGTATGAAGAGGATGGGCATGGTTGTCTTCAGTATGAAGAGGATGGGCATGGACGTCTACAGTATGAAGAGGATGGGCTTGGTTGTCTTCAGTATGAAGAGGATGGGCATGGACGTCTACAGTATGAAGAGGATGGGCATGGTTGTCTTCAGTATGAAGAGGATGGGCATGGACGTCTACAGTATGAAGAGGATGGGCTTGGTTGTCTTCAGTATGAAGAGGATGGGCATGGACGTCTACAGTATGAAGAGGATGGGCTTGGTTGTCTTCAGTATGAAGAGGATTGGCTTGGTCGTCTACAGAAGGAAGAGGATTGGCATGGTCGTCTTCAGTCTTGATAGAAGAGGATGGGCATGGTCATCTTCAGTATGAAGAGGATTGGCTTGGTCGTCTACAGAAGGAAGAGGATGGGCATGGTTGTCTTCAGTCTTGATAGAAGAGGATGGGCATGGTTATCTTCAGTATGAAGAGGATTGGCTTGGTCGTCTACAGAAGAGGATGGGCATGGTATTCTACAATCTATAGTAAGCATGGTTGTCATTCATCTACAGAAGAGGAGGATGGGCATGGTAGTATTTTGTCCAACGAAGAGGATGGGCATGTTCATCTTTAATCTGCTGCCAGAAAAGGATTGGCGTGGTCGTCTTCAGTCTACAGTAAGAAGAGGATGAAGATGGGCATGGTCATCTTCAGTCTACTGAGAAAAGAGGAACTGCTTGGTTGTATTCGGTCTTCAGAGGATATGGATAATGATGGTTCGTTGTTTCACATAAGTAATACGTTCAATCTACTTTGTCCACCAACGAGCCAGCGAAAGTTTCCATCAGTTTCATGGAATACAATTTGAGGTACTGCAGGTTAGAAGACATCTGTGCAAGGTAAGGTTGTTTTGTATCACTCCAATTAAAAGGTAAGTATGCACCAGATTTTCCTTATGATATTGTACTGTAGTGAGTGATTTCAGTGTGAATGATATACTATATTAATTCTTATTTCAGTGTCATGACTTGCCTCAACACTTTAAATACTTTCACCTCACTTCACCATATTGCAGGTCACCCCCTCCCCATTTTGCTTCTTGAGTATTGAGGCTTGGTGGAGCAGTCCTAGAAACGTGACGTGGCTTAGGTGAAGAAACTACAGGGAGAGTGAAGTCAGCCAGGGTGTGGGAAAGGCTGTGTTGGAATCGGTCGGTTTTCAATGCAGGGCAGCCTTGTCATGTGGGACGCAGGTGGAAGCGTCCTTGGAGTATTGAAGATCGTCGAAATGGCTTAGGCGATTCAGCTACAGGGAGAGGGAAAGGCAGCCAGGGCTTGAGAGAAGATGTTGGATTCAATGAGTCTTTGATACAGAGCAGCCATGTCCGGGACGCAGGTGGTGGTGTCCTTAATGTAACGAAGACCTTCATTGCAGCTTAGGAAGTCAGCCAGTGATGGGGATGGGCCGAGTTAGTCATCAGTCAGTTTGTGATAAGGGGCAGTCATATCCTATTGGCCACAAGTGGATTCAACGATAGAAAAATGAAGACCATCAGTTAATGTAAACCATTAATAGATCTACAAGGATTGGGAAAGGCAGCGTCGGTCAGAAATTCCATTGTCGTTATGGTGCCATTGAGGATCACAAGAGGTATTCAGGTGGAATAATCATGGAAGTAATAAAGGTTACCAAAAGTTGAAGTAAACCAATAGTAGAATGCCGAGAAAGGGAAGGATGCGTTAGTAGGAAACTCCTTCATTGCTGTGGTGTCTTCAAGTATCGTGTTAGATATTAGTTCAACTCAAAGCACTGAAAATAAGGAAATGCAAGGTATGCATTTTTTCATTGGGAAAAGGCAATGCTTGTCGGCGATCGACATCCGGTACGATGAGAGATGCGGAAAAATTCGGGAAGATAACAAGCAAGCATGAATTACCAAGATCAGTTAGTTTTAGGGTTATTGTGGTCTGTACAAATTCTCAAGAAAAAGAAGCTTGTTTTTTTGGATAATTGTAGTAAATGTGTTGCGACGATTAAGGATGGACCAGTGGAGGTAGAAAAAACGGAAATAGGCACGCGTAGATTGGAAGAATAGGAAAATGAAAAGGTATAACGGACTGCGTTTCCACCAGCTTCATCATCAACAGACAGACGGATGAGACTTAAAGTGAAGCCACGTCATAACTTCCTGATCACTGATTACAGCACTGCACATCACACAACTATTTATCATTCCTACTTTGTTTACTCTATATAAATATGTATGATTAAGAATGTACATTTTATCAGTCACCAAGTAATATGAGTTGCGTAAAAATGCAAATTTAGGAATAAATACCATTTGTAATTTTCAGATATTAACTGTAGCACATACTTTGCTTAATGATTTAAATGTGTAGTAAAATCCTGTAATACTTGTTCACTAATATCACATTTATCATTTTCCATTCATGCTGTAACCATTATAGTATTACACATTCTGCGTTAATTTTCAGTTAGTATAATTTTTGAATTTCTCTGAGCACTTACTTTAGCTCTTCATCAATCCTACAAAGTATCTTATTCAGAGGCAATATAAATTTTTCAATGCATATTCGTAGTGTGTATGAAGGATGAAAGTTGTAATAAAAGTATGCTTTTACATTGAAATAAAATAAATTAAACTTATAACTACCTTTTACTACCCTATGTATCCTATTGACTTTGATAATATTGCACATAACACATTGATAGTGTTAATTCATAAGACTCCTCAAAATAGATCACTTGGCAAATGGTCAAACAACACAAGGTATGTACAGTAAAGTACTAGAAATACTCTTGAGAAATAAAGAAACAATCTTAATATTGATACAGTTACATTATGTACAAAATTATGAACAATTAATGAATACTTAAAATATTATTATAGTCTTGTGTACAAAATTTCATACTTGGAATATGAAAAAGTTCTTTGGGGCTACACAAAAATTAGATAACATTATAGTAATACAGAAAGATGCCAGTTGATGTAATAGAAGTGCTCGCATGCATTAAAATTATGCCGGTTTAAGATGTCTGTCATTACATCAATGTACAGTACAGTAAACTGAGGGACATTGTAAGCTGGGTGTATAGAGACTACCTGGATACAATACAATACACGTTAAAATATGGAAGCGGATGGGGGCCTAGCCGGATCTGGCAACACTACAACAAAATGGTAATTCAATAAATACTGTACCAAATTTTACACGATACAAATGTGTAATCATTGTGTATATCAATATTAAAAGAATTAAGTAAACACACTGCATGGAGACTTTTAACTTACTGACTAACTTCATTATTAAAATGATAATTAATAAGTTCAGTTGTTAACAGTTTCTTGAGGGAGAAACTTCTGAACTTTCTCGTAGTGGTAAAGTTGATTAATAAGTTGAAGGTAATCGTGATCTGCTGACCTGCAGGAGTCGAGTACGTCTAGATAAAGAAGAACGAATTATTCCATGAAGGTGACTTTCTGCATGGTGAGTTGGGCGCCCCTTTGGACCAGATTTAATTACTGTCTTTCCTTTCCTTCTTTTCCCATTGTGTGATTCTCTCTCTCTCTCTCTCATTCATTTTATTTTAATTAATATTGTAGCTAGTCAAACCTCGATAATTATTTTACTGGGACAAGAAGTATAAATATTATACTGTCGGAAATACCCAATAAAGAAATTATATACATATATTTAGAAGTATATTAGACATAAACAAAAAAATAATGGGGAGTGATTATGGACAAACGCTTGACTAATACCGTATTTAATAATAATAATATACAATAAATTACTAAAAGATTATTATACAGAGTTAGGAGAGAATATTTATGTACACTTTAATTAGGGTTTCCTCGAATTTAATAATGAATTAATTTGAGAACACAAAGTTAGGTACATTAATTATATTTGGAAAAGGATGCTTATTTGTGAGAGATACTGTCGAATTTTGATTAAGTCTTTCATAATTAAAAAACGCTGGTAATTTTACACAGAAGGAGTAAGACTGGAAATATGCAGTTAAATTCCAATTTTTGTTTGTTCTGTCCATATTTTAATATTTACAGCCATGCAACATTATAATATCCTTCCCAATGGACTGCAATTTTTTTTTATTATTTATTTTACTATGCTACTTAATTGTGGTCCCGTCATTCTCCTCTTCCACATTCAACTAGTATATTTAGGCCTAACCTGACAGCAATGCAGTTAGGCCTAGTTACTCTCGCTAAGGTTTGCAAATTTAACACAACCACACAATTCTAGACTTACATAATTTTATTCATCATATATTTGTACAGTTCTATTCATAATTATTATTGTACCATAGTAGTTATAGTTTACAGGATATTATTATACTGGAAATAGAAATGGCTATACAATATCAATAATTAATTTTAGAGGAAAATATGGTTAATAAATACACTATGCAGTTGTTAAAAATACTGTTGTATATATATTTTGTTAAATAAATAATATACAAAACTTACATTCTAAGTCACATACACAGACAATTATTATTAACAGAGAACAAACAAATCCACTTCATATTATTCATATAATTAATTACATATCAATAAATTTAGGATTACCGATTAATGGAAATTATATTATGTGTCAACACTGAGGTACTATTCTAGGCCCAAAGAATTAATTATTACAGGCTTGGGGTTTTTTTTTTGGGTGGGGTGCGGGAATAGGGGGACAGGCTTGAGGGGGTTTAGGGGGCGTGCAGGAATAGGGGGATCGACAGACTTGAGGGTGGGGGGGTTTAGGGGGGGCGGGAGCTAGTAGGGGACAGGCTTGGTGGGGGGGGGGTTAGGGGGGTGCTGGAATAGAGTACAAGCTTTCTATCCCCCCACCCCGTCCAAGCCTGTCCCCTAGCTTATTCCCGCACCCCCCAAACCCCCCCCTACTCCCACACCCCCTTAATTAAAGATTTTAATTATTTATACTTATCCAATAGTAATTTTTTATATATATATATACAAGGGAACATGACAAATAAGGATTATGATGAAAGGTTATAGGTTATTATAGAAGGTCCCAGTCGAAAGAGTATATAAATATAGTCTTGTTTAATGCTGTGTGTGTGACTGTTTTTTTTGTTTTTTTTTACTATTTTTTTTTTTTTTTTTTTTTTAATAAAAGAGAACATGTAATTTTTTTTTTTTTTTGAAAGGTTATAGAAGGTCCCATTGGAAGAAGTACAGTATATAAATATCGAGTCTTATTAATAATTATGTTTGTGTGTGTGTGTGTGTGTATTATTATTTTTTTATTTTTTTAACGGAACATGGCAAGGATTATAAATTATGATGAAAGGTTATAGGTTATTATGAAAAGTTATTGATTCAAGGTCCCAGTGGAAGGAGTAGGCCTATATAAATATCGAGTCTTATTAATAATTATGATTGTGTGTGTGTGTGTGTGTGTGTGTTATTTTTTTTTCTTTTACACGGGAACATGACATTTAAAGATTATGAAAGGTTATAGAAAATAGTCGTAGAATTGTGTAATTAAGTGGGTAATTAAGGTAGAAAAACCGCACATATATATAATAACGGTAATTCTTTCAATATTTACCGAATTTTCATCTATTATCGATAAATGTTGAGAGATATATACTGTATATTCATTTACACGCGGGGAATAGAACAATTATAATATATATAAGCTAGGTCAAAAGTTAGGTCAAATATTTACATCCAATATCGAAAAATTATTATATATATTAAACACAAGCAATTTTTTATCAAGGCAGGCTCTCTCTCTCTCTCTCTCTCTCTCTCTCTCTCTCTCTCTCTCTCTCTCTCTCTCTCTCTCAACAAAATATCGTTAAAAGTATCATATTATATAATATTATATAAAATTGTGTTCATTATAATTATTTACAACATACATTCATTCATTATTTTGTAAATGATGGAAGATAATAATTATGATATTTTGTATATATTATTTACATTACAATTATACAGTTTACACACACACACACAGTCACACACACAGTCACACACACACACACACACACACACATGCCATTAATTATTGTATTATTTAATTGACATCAACAAATATTTTAACTAATCTACAGTAGTCTAGTCAGTGGTATTATTATTATTATTATTATTATTGTCCATAAGAATTCCTACACACGCTGTTTATATTATTGTTTTTGAGGCTTTACAACATATAGATAGAAAATATATAAGTACAGTCGGCAGCATAAGTTGGCTTCATTTCCACCTGCGTATGTATCTATGTATGTATTAGTTATAGTGATGTTTTAATACCATTTTATTGAAGATATGACATGTATAGTTCTCATATGGTAAATTATATCGTATGTTGTTGAAATAATAATTGTTTGAGAATGCAACTATCTAGTCATTATTAGCAAGATTAAATACATTAGATGGACGCGAATTTAATTAAGCTGCCGGTTGTACACTCTCAATCCAAAATATATGTATCCAGCCAGGTTTGCTTCGACTAGCCTACTGATCGTGTATTAATTAATTTATAGCAAGCTCAAGCCAATATGAAACAGTTAGGATGAGCCTTGTATGTAATGGGTTCACTTTAGTATGTACAATTGGCTCCATTCCCGCGTTTCTCCCCTCGCGTTGCCAATGTTGGGCCAGTCAGTCAGAAATTCGAATCCCGATCCACAAGTTAAAAAATTCGAAACATTCATATCCTTAGAGTGAAAGATATGAATGTTTCGAATATTTTAACTTGTGGATCGGGATTCGAATTTCTGACTGGCCCAACATTGGCAACGACAGGGGAGAAACGCGGGAGTGGAGCCAACTGTATGTTAACTCATTCGAAACATCAACAAGAACTAGCAGCTGGATAAACATTTTGGATTGCGAGTGTAAAGTACGTAACTCCTATACAACATTATTATTATTAGGTTTGTTGTTTTAAAGTTATATCATATAGGAACTCATTGGACTTTAATAATTATCCATATTATTTCAAAGTAGTACCTAACCATGAATTTATTCAGTGCATTTATATACAGTATTAATAATAACATAGAAAGAAAATGGGTAGAAAATACTAATGTTTATAAAATTATATTATATAGGTCCGTTTCACTTGAACTTCTTAATTCTGACAACCACAGGACTGAACGAGTAAATTGGGTAGAAAATACTAATGTTTATATATATAGGTCCGTTTCACTTGAACTTCTTAATTCTGACAACCACAGGACTGGACGAGTAAATTGTCTATGGTGGCGTGAAGGAGTATGTTGTTACGTGAATGTCTATAGATGACGTGCATAGGGGAGTAACTGGTAGGAGCACAACAAGGCATTAAGTCCTGGAATAAATCGGTCTTCACGGCTTGTCCCGACGAAGGTAACATCAACGACTGAAAGCAAGTTGAGAATTATTGATAAAACATGTGGTAAAGTTGAGAATTATTGTCATTTATCGATATAACATTTAGTAAAGTTGAGAATTATTGATAAAACATATGGTAAAGTTGAGAATTTTTGATATAACATGTGGTAAAGTTGAGAATTATTTATTTAGTGATTTAATAAGGTTGAGAATTATTGTCATTTATCGATACAGTCTGTAGTAAAGTTGAGAATTATTGATAAAACATGTAGTAAATTTGAGATTTTTTGATACAACATGTAGTAAAAGCTTTCTATCACCCCCCACACAAGCCTGTCCCCTACTCCCACACCCCTAACCCCCCCAAAGCCTGTCCCCTACTCCCACACACCCCAACCCCAAAATTGTACTCACTTCCTTAGCGCTGGTGTAGTCTAGAGTCCTGCACCCCCCAACCCCCCACAAGCCTGTCCCCTACTCCCCCAGTCCCCCCTCCCCCCAAAGCCTGTCCCCTACTCCCGCCCCCCCAACCCCACAAGACTGTCCCCTACTCCCCCCCCCACACACACAAGACTGTCCCCTACTCCCCCAACCCCCCCTCCCCACAAGACTGTCCCCTACTCCCCCCCCCCACACACAAGACTGTCCCCTACTCCCCCCCCAACCCCCGCCCCCCCACAAAAAGCCTATCCCCTACTCACTTCCTTAGCGCTGGTATAGTCTAGAGTCCTGGCGTGGTTGAGTGCAGCATTACAGGTTCCCCGGCAATAATAGAAGGTAAAGTTTTGAGGCTGAATGAACCAGTTGTCCCACCCAAGGTCAGATACAGTCACGTTAATGGATTTACGACAACAACGACCAGACAGTTCAGGAGAGCAGTCACTGGGTACAGAGCGGCGGGGTCGACTCTGTGAAGGAAGGAATATAATAAAATAATAATAATAATAATAATCGGTTTGTTAAATAGTAGCAGCTGCATGGGAGGCTGAAAAAAAATGTACATGTTACACTAAAACACTAATGATGATAAAAATGGGAATGAACACAAGTGAAAGCAGAAAAAAAAATGTAGTTGTTATGAATGAATACACACACACACACACACACACACACACACACACACACACACACACACACACATTTATATAAGGTGTAAATATAGTTAGAATGAACACACACACATACACACACACACACAAACTGTAAATATGGTTAAAATGAACACCCACACACACATATAGACACATATATATAATTATAAGCTGTAAATATAGTTAGAATGAACACACACACATACACACACACATAAACTGTAAATATGGTTAAAATAAACACACACACACGTAAAACACACACACACACACACACACACACACACACACACACACACGTACACACACAATAAACTGTAAGTCAAGTTAAAATGTACACACACACACATAAAACACACAGACACACACACACACATTTCCCATCTCATCTCACCTTTGCCTCCTGTGCAGCGATAACCAAGAAAGGTCTGTGTTGTTGTTGTTGTTGTTGTTGTTGTGGAAGGAGAGACACAGAACCCTGATGTTGTTGTTGTTGTTGTTGTGGAAGGAGAGACACAGAACCTTGATGTTGTTGTTGTTGTTGATGTTGTTGTTGATGTTGTTGTTGTTGTTGTTGATGGTGACGAGGACAGGTCACACATTTGATTATTAGGTCAATGTGTTGGTGATCCCATTCTTGTATAGCTTCACCTAACGATATCTCCAGCCATCTCCCTCCTCCTCCTCTTCCTCCTCCTCTTCTTCCTCCTCCTCCTCCTCCTCCTCCTCCTCCTCCTCCTCCTCTTCCTCCTCCTCCTCTTCCTCCTCCTCCTCCTCCTCCTCCTCCTCCTCCTCCTCCTGTGTTATTATTACTGTTGTTGTTGTTGTTGTTACTATTGTTGTTGTTGTTGTTGTTGGTTGTTGTGGTGGTGAGTAGTACATATTTTTTCCGTCGTCTGTTTCCATGTGTTGGCACCACCTGTAATATTAAGTTGATATGTACAGTTGCCCAAGAAAAGATTGCAACCAAATTCCTGGTGTGTGTCAATATCTGTCAGCTGCTCCAAAGTAAACACTCGTATTTTATCAATGGATCACTCTGTCCAACTGTACATTTATTTAGTCGCCCACAAGTTTTCATCCACGAACAGATAAATAATAAAAAAATTTAATCCTCTTTAATTAAACTGAACCACGGAGGGATAAAACCGTAGAATGTTAATAACCACGTGAATAGTACCGTACAGACGACAACAATTATTTCGTGTCTATCTCATGTACAGCCACAATCAAATATCCACCGACACTTTCCTTCCATCGTCGTAGTAAATATCTTGGTAATAAAAGAACAACACGTGTATGATGATTTTGCAGCACCTCAAAATAATAATAATAATAATTGAGGGGGTTGAGTTGACGTAAGGTGTTGTTGTATGCATGATTATATTTTGATATGATATTGATTTATTTGCACGATGGAAGGAAAAGTGTTTGTGGATATTTGATTGTGAAAGTACCAAACGTAAGACTGAAATTTTATTGTTGTTGTTGTTGTTGTTATGATTATTATGGTAATGGTAAACAGACTGACTGACTGACTGACTAACCTGTGAGACTGTTATGTTATGGCTGTTGTTGTTGTTGTTGTTGTGATGCCACCATATCCAAAGTGTGGTACTGAGAGAGCCAGCCTGCCAAGCCCATCCCTCTAACTTAAACCTCAGACACCTCACAACTCGACCACCTCCACCACCACCACGACCACAACCACCACCACCACAACCACAATCACCACCATCTGTAAACAAAAGAATTATGAATATATATATATATATAAATGTATAAGTTAAACAAGTTAAACCTCTACCACAAATACCACCATCTGTAAACAAAAGAATTATGAATATAGATGTGTGTGTGTGTGTATGTATAGATGTGTGTAAATGTATAAGTTAAACAAGTTAGACCTTACCACAACCATAACCACATGTAAACAAAAAAATTATATGTATACAGGTAGATATATTAATTTATAAGTGAAATGGTGTAAAAATAGGTTGATAAAACAGGTAAATAAATATATAATTAATTAGAATCTATGCATAAACAAAGGGGGAACTTTTTATTCGATGGAAACAACTAATTATTATTATTATTATTATTATTAGTAGTAGTAGTAGTAGTAGAAGTAGAAGTAGTAGTATCATTACTATTACTATATTATTATTAGCAGTAGTAATAGTAGTATTTGTAGTAGTAGTAGTAGTAGTAGTAGTAGTAGTAGTAGTAGTAGTAGTAGTAGTAGTAGTATCATTACTATTACTATATTATTATTATTATTATTATTATTATTATTATAGAATAGAATAGTTTGTAGGTATAGGAATCCAGAGTTGTTCCATTTCATAATATTTCCCAACACCAAACTTTCTCCTGGAGCACTGAGCAGATGTTACCAAGTCAGAGTGTAGGACTATCGTGGGAAATGATGACACTTGCTGAATTCACACATTGTCACCTCTCTCTCTTTCTCTGTTTCCTTCTCTCCCTCCCTCTCTCTCTCTCCCTGCCTCCATCCACCTCTCCTCCTCTCTCTCTCTGTTTCCTTCTCTCCCTCCTCTTCTCTCTCCTCTCTCTTCCTCCATTTTCTCCCTCCCTCCACACCCAGTCAGCAATCCCTCCTCACTTTCTATCTTCAATTTAACTACTCATACAATACACTTTTGTTACATTGGAGTGTCTTGATTCCTCCAAAGTATGCCAGGAAACAACAGGAACAGATGAACAAATAAAAAATAATGGTGTTTTGTCTGTTGTTGCTTATTATTATTATTATTATTATTATTATTATTATTATTATTATTTTTATTATTATTATTATTATTATTATTATCATTATTATTATTTTCATTATTATTATTATTATTATCATTTTTGTTATTATTATTATAATTTTATTATTATTATTATTATTATTATTATTATTATTATTATTATTATTATCATTATTATTATTATTATTATCATTTTTGTTATTATTATTATCATTTTATTATTATTATTATTATTATTATTATTTTTATTATTATTATTATTATTATTATTATTATTATTATTATTATTATTATTATTATTATTATTATTATTATTATTATTATCATTTTCATTATTATTATTATTACTTATATTTTTATTTTCATTTTCATTTTTATTCTTATTTGTATTTATATTTTTAACCAACACACAGATGCCCAAAGTTATATTAAATTCAATATTGTCTGTTTCGTGGTATAATTTGGTGGAACATTCGCTGACCTTTCACAACAAATTATTTCTTAACCACGACGAGCTCTCTGTGAACCTCCCCCTCCCTCCCCCCCCTCTATCCTCCCTCCTTCCCCTCCCCCCCTCTCTCCTCCCCCCTCCCCACCTTCCCTCCTTCCCCTCTACCCTCCCACCTTCCCTCCCCACCCCCCCTCTCTCCTCCCCCCCTCCCCCCTTCCCCCCCCACCTTCCTCCTTCCCCCCACCCTCCCTCCTTCCCCCCACTCTCTCTCCTCCCCCCTCCCCACCTTCCCTCCTTACCCCACTCTCCCTCCTTCTCACCCTCTCTCCTTCCCTCCCCACCCCACACTTACTCACTTTCTCTCCCACTCCCTCTCTTCCACTTTCTCTTATTTTTCTCTCTCACCTTAACTACTCCATACATACATACCCTCCCCCCCATGTGTATGTATATGTGTGTGTGTGTGTGT
>JAWZYT010000618.1:15000-77500 GCA_034508575.1 Petrolisthes manimaculis | reverse complement strand
GTTATTGTGTTGTGGTCTTTTGAACTTTGTACCTTGGAACTATTATTTATGCCTACTACTACTACTATTATTACTACTACTACTACTACTACTACTACTACTACTAATAATAATAATAATAATAATAATAATAATAATAATAATAATAATGATAATACCACTACTACTACTACTACTACTACTACTACAACTACTACTAATAATAATAATAATAGTAATTATGATATCACTACTACTACTACTACTACTACTACTGATAATAATAATAATAATAATAATACCACCACCACTACAACTACTACTACTACTACTACTACTACCACCATTACCCTCTCCCACCATCACCACCACTACTACTACCACTATCACCACTATTACAATCACTCACCAACATTACCCTCTCTTCCACCTTCACCAACACCACCACCATCATCACCACCACTACCTTCCTTCAAAAACCATAAACATGTATCAACCTCTCTTTCTTTCATAATGAATCCTTCTATATAAAATTATACTTTCTGACTGTCCCTCTCCTCTCCTTTCCTCTCCTGTGATAATTATAGTAACTACGTATACTACCACTACCACTAACATTCCTACACACACCTACACCCACACCCATATCCTATCATGCACCTTCATCTCATTCCTCCATTTCATTCTTTTCTCTCCCCAGTTTATCTCTCTTCACGTCTCTTCCTTTTTTCTCCATTTCATTCCTCCTTTTCATCGTTTTCTCTCCCAGTTTATTTCGCTTCACGTCTGGCATCTGTTTCCTTCTCTTTCTCCTCTCCTATCACCTTCCTTCTCCTCTCCACTTACTTTCTTTTCATCTTTCTCCTCCTCCTTTCACCTTGTCTTCCCTTCCCTTCCCCTCTTCCTCTTCTCCTATCACCTTCCTTCTCCTCTCCCTTTACTTACTCTTTATCTTTCTCCTCCTTTTCCCCCCTTCCCTTTGCTATCCTTCACTTAATTGTCATATAAATTTACACATAGCCTAAACCCTTATGTCTGTGCATAATATTTCTTCTGGGTGGTTAAAATCAGTATATATTTCTTATCACCTACAATAATTATTTAGCTTGACGTCAGGAGTGGTACAATGAAAGAAAAAAAAACATAATAATTCTAATATTCATAAAAGACAACCTCAGCTTACAGCCTACATCCAATTCATTTACTACATACATACATACATACATACATACATACAGCACACAACAGACAATTTCTCTAACAAGCTATAGGTTAAAATTAATGTAGTGTGCGATAGGGTAGTAATATAATTAATAAAGTTACTGAGCCATCCAAAAGTGTCACAAAACAGTCAGTCTATGTAATTATAGGGAGTGTTTTGGGTGGCATTGTTTGAACTCCAATTCCCCGCAAGCACCGTTGAAAAGTTTACGAGGTTGAGGTGACGACGGTTTGTTTTTATCACCCCTCTTTTCCCTCCCTCTCTCTCTCCCTTCCTTCCTTCCTTCCCTCCCTTAGGCACACACACACACACACACACACACACACGCACGTACAGTTAAACATAGGCTAATATACTTCATTAATTTCAACAGGGACTTCAAACCTCAGAAATATTCAATCTTCGAACCAATTGTGTGGTGATGTTTAGGCCTACATGGGTTTATTACTATTCAGAAGGGTTGGTTTGTATTAGAGTATTGTCCCATGCAGCTGTAGGCCTATACGTCATCTTGGTCAGGATTGCGTCAGATAATGTTTCTACTGTAGGAGTATTTTTACGACCCCTGCCACAGCCTGCCTCAGTCTTCCTTCCTTCCCCCTCTACTTCACCACCTTCACCATACAAACAAATACCTAAAATACCAGACTACCTGGATATCCTGACACTTACTCAAGACTAGGGCTGTCTTGCATCATCCTTTATATATATAAATATATTGTTGAATCTGTCCACTCCCTCATATATATATATATATATATATATATATATATATATATATATATATATATATATATATATATATATATATATATATATAGAAGAAAAAACTTACCATAGATGAATGGAAATAAATTGTATGTGTTTAATTATAAAATTATAAATCATACTCCAGAAATGTTTCGAAAGAGGAAAAATGTATTAAAAACTTAAATGGAGATAGTTTTTTTTTCCTAGGAGGTAGCGAGCGTACCCTAGCTACCACTTGACGACCTGGCAGGACTACAATATTGCCTGTGTCACTGTGTGAGTGAGAAGGACGGGTTGCTGTGAGTGCATATAAAATGTACACGTGTCAGCAAAGTGTTGTACGTACAGCTTCCGTTCCCACGAGGAGTCCTGTCTACTCCAGTACTGATGTAGGCTAATCTCTATCACTTACCTATCTTCTGTGTGTCTGTCTGTCTTTCTGTCTGTCACTAACCTGTCACACTAATATGTACCCGACCAGACCAGCTCTGTCCAACTGAGGTATGCTGACGAGGTGGAGAGGTAATCAAGCAGGTGCTCACTTATCATGACTCGTGTTTAGGAAGACATATTGTGTTGGTGGTAAATTCAGACTATTCTCTTTTGACTATTCCAAGTAACAGGATGCCAATATTGTCATAAATCTATTTAGTCCTGCTGTTTCCTGGCATACTTTGCAGGAATCAAGTTGCTCAAATGTATCAAAAGTAAATAATATTATGCTATCTGTCCCCTTTATATCACCACACTTCAAACTTGGTGCTTCTGCCTTGACAACTGGCAATATTAACTATTAACTTTTGTATTGTGCAGTGCTCTCACAAATGATTCTGGGAATTTCCTTAAAACATTCCTTAGATTGAACAATATTTCCTCAGACCATTTCCTTTGATGGAGCTCTATTTCCTCAAACTATTTTCTGTAAAAATATTAAATTTATATATATATTTTTTTATTAATTATTTTTTTTTTTGTAATAATTAACTTTTTTTTTTTAATTATTATTATTATTATTATTATTATCGCAACCGCCACCGCTGCCGCCCCCGCCCAGCCGCCGCCGCCCCCGCCCAGCCGCCTCCGCCCCGCCGCAACCGCAGCCACGCCTCCGCCGCCGCCGCCCCGCCGCCGCCTGCCCATTCTTGATCACTATAAAGATTAAAAAATGCACTTAGAAAACACATAGGGAGAAGATATAGAGAAAGAAAAGAGAGAAACATGACAATTAATTAAGACTAGAATATAAACTTAGAAAACACATAGGTAGAAGAAATAGAGAAAGAAAACAGCAGATTAACACAGAAAAATCCATCAGCAGGCTGATATATTTTTGTTCCGTAGAGAGAAAACAGATAATAACTGATATTTTTTTGTTCCGTAGAAAGAAAACAGCAGAAGATTAACATTGAAAGATCCTGCTGATAATATTTGTTCCGTAGAAAGAAAACAGATTAACATGAAAAGATCCCTGCTGGCTAATATTTTTGTTCCGTAGAAAGAAAACAGAAGATTAACATAATAATAGAAAGAGCCCTGTTGATAATTTTGTTCCGTTGTAAAGATGACTCCTTCAACAACAGTCATAATCGTATTTGTTTACATTTTACACAGACTCTTCACGTGGAGGCTCACCAACCAACCAACCAAACATCATGACGAGGATTTTATAGATTATTTAGTGTAACTACTACTATCTACGAGTAATAAATTAATAAATATCTCTAAAACTCACAGGAAAATATATATTGATACCAAGATAAGGAAGAAAAGGACACCATTTTATTAATTGGAACCCGAATTATTGTAACCAACTTTACGTCCGTCTAATATGGGAAAATTTAACAAGGTACCGTAATAATACTTTTAGTAACTCAAACTCATCTTTTAGTAACTCAAACTCATCTTTTAGTAACTCAAACTCATCTTTTAGTAACTCAAATTCTACTTTTAGTAACTCAAATTCTACTTTTAGTAACTCAAACTCGACTATATTTATGTAACGTTACAGTCGCAGTCAATCCACATCTCAAACAATTTACTGTCTAACTTAATGTTTTCACGTTCACAGATGATGTTATTATTTTTAGTAGTGTGTAGCTGCTTGTAGTAAATAAAAAGATGGTAGTTAACCTATTTATTGGAAAGTTTATCATCTAAGAAACGGAGGGAACCTGTCAAACTCTTACATGAGTTACCCCTTTATGGATGATTATATTTGACCCCGACTGTACCATTGTGTAATTATTTTCTATTTAATGATTCAGATGGGAAGAGGTGGTGGCAGCAGCAACAACAACAACAGTCACTGGAACCAACAACAACAACACAAGTTTAAACCGAAATGGATGAAACCCGAGAGCAATGTGAAGCGCGAGGAAAAGGACGGAGTGACGGTGACCGAGTACACCCTGAGCAGAAGACAACTCAAGAGATACGCCGGAAGGAAAGTAGTCGACCCCAAGCTGTTACAGAAGTACAGTAAAGGTGAAGGTGTTGTGGTAAGTCTTACAGAATAACTTACTGTAATCACCAAACTCAATGTTGTATTATTATTATTATTAGCTGTTGGTTGGTTGAAACTTTTAATTGATTTTCCCCTTGGACATTTGGTACTTTCAATAAAATAAATCATCTGGTTTTAGCGTAAGCCTTAGAGAATGCTGTACTGTAAACACCAATGTATTATTATTATTATTATCTGTTTGTTGGTTGGTTGGAACTTTTAATTTACTTTACCCTTGGACAGTAGCTACTTACAATAAAATATATAAGTCATCTGGTTTTAGTGTAAGTTTAGTTTTGTGCAAGCCTTTACTTTACTGTAAATACCAAACTGAATTGATTATTATTAGCTGTTGGTTGGAACTTTTAATTTTGAATATACTGTTCTCTGTTTCAGTTCTATATACATCTAGGGTACGGTACACAAGATTTGCTAGAAATTTACATGTTGATTAACCTGACTTATTATTATACAGTAGTCGTAAACTCATAAGAATAGGATCAAGATATTTTCTGTATGGTTTCAATACACATATACAGTACAATGCAAAATGGTGATATGGAAAGATACCGGTATTAATTTATTCTATACATAAGAAATAGATTTAACTGCTTATGTAGGAAAATATATACCTTAACCCTGAAAAACAATAATTTATCATATCAACAGCAAAAAAGATATGGCCGAAAAAACTCCATACTCCGACACAAGATGAAGAAGAAAGAGGAAAAGATTCACCAAGCGGAAGAAGAAGCAGCAAGGACCGAGACTTTGTTGACAGGTGAGGTGCCAGACATTTTAATTATACTCTAAACTCTAAAACCTTTCGGTGTAGTTCTTAAAATCCATGGAAAGCCACTTTAGTCTGCATTCTCATAAGGAAAAAAGTAAATAAAATTATTAAGTATAATTATGTATGTTAATTCCTCGTACAGTAGGCAGCAAAAGTCGTGTCGTCTCACTCAGCATTTTTTGAAGACACACAAATACAATACAGACTTATCCTATTATTTCTATTACGTCTTTTTATTCAATTGTTGTTTGGAGGCAAGGTAATGTTAGTGTTCCCATTACTACAGGTTATTTATTTACTTCTCAGAGTCAAGTGGTGTGTTGGAGGCTGAAGAAGGAACATACACGGCACACATCACACAGAAAGATATAAGAAATGCTGTTGACATTACCACTGCTGCCAAGGGATTTGATCTTCAGCTTCCATTTGGTCCCTATAAGTAAGTACGGTAGCTGCTCTTCTTTGTATCATATGTATTTTTTTTTTTATAAGTTGGAGCTATAAACAACTAGATCGCCTTGGCAAACTTCCCCTAAAATATTTCACACGTTAGAGCTCTAGACAACCAGATTATATTGCTCGAGAACCCTTTAAGTTTTTACACATTGGAACTACAGACAAGCAGATCATAATATACTGTAGCAAGAGTTCACCTACCTAAAAGTTTTGACACATTAGAGATAGGGCCTGGTAGTGACGTACATATATAAATAAGATGTGTGTGGGTCATCTACTAGTGGGACAGAAGAAGAGAAGCTATGGTACCAACATCACCACCACTGAGGCCCGTAGTTTTAAAAAAATTGAGGGCCCTTACTGGAGCTCTATGAACCCTCCAAATAATCCAGGCCACTGAACCCTTCAGTACCGTATTTCTAATAGGGAATCTGTTGCCTGGAGTAGTTTGGAGAATTCATAGAGCTCCAGTAAGGGCCCTCAAATTTTTTTAAACTACGGGCCTAAGCTGCACTGTCTCATCTAGTGTGACACCCAATAATCCCGGGGCCTCGCAAGAGTCACGGGCTACTGACACCCTACAGTCCCGAGGTTGAGGTATTAAAAAAAAATAATAATAATAAAAAATAAATAAAAATCAGCCCCATGGAAAATCTTATATATGTCCCATACACCTTCAAACCCAACCTTTGTTCCACCAGGATGAGATTCACACCCAATGGACGACATCTGGTGTTGGGTGGAAGGAAAGGTCACCTCGCTTCCTTCGACTGGGTCACCAAGAAACTCCACACGGAAATCAACGTGATGGAGTCGATCCATGATGTCTGCTGGCTGCACACGGAACAAATGATGGCCGCGGCACAGAAGGAGTGGGTCTACATCTATGACAACCAAGGCACTGAGATACATTGTCTAAAGAAGCTGGATAGAGTGTTGAAGTTGGAGTTTTTACCTTATCATTTCCTCCTGTGTACTAGTGTAAGTTTGTGTGTCCGCTAAAAAAATATTATATACATCTATAACCTGTACAGTTTGTTGCCACTGAAACAAATATGAAGTACTGTAATAAATAACTAGGATGTCAGAATATAGAAAATTATATAATGTGCAAATTACCCCCTAAACAAGATTGCTAGCCATACAGGTGCTGGATTATTTCTCAAAGTTTTATCTCGTTTGACAGAGTGAGAGCGGATTCCTGAGCTGGCTTGACATCACTCTTGGAAAGGAGGTGATACAATTCCCCACACGCAAGGGTCGTATCGAGATCATGTGCCAGAACCCTTACAATGCAGTGTTGTGTTGTGGTCACGCCAAGGGGACAGTCACCATGTGGACTCCCAATAAGAAAGAGGCCGTCATGACCGTCCTGTGTCACCCACGTCCCGTCAAGGCTATAGACGTCGATCCATCTGGCAGGTAAGTGATAAAAAAACATTGGATTGTATTTTTATTTTTGGTGGGTATGTGATAAAATATATTGTATTATATTTTTCTACTTAAAATACTGTATAAATATAAGTAAGGGCTAAGTCACTTAAGGCAATAAGGTCACTTAAATGTCCTCACCTATGAAATAAAAAAGAGAGAGATATGATTATATTTCTTAGAATATTCTAAAGTTTTCTGACAGGCCTCATACCAGAATTATATTATCTCCTGTGAAGCCAAATTTTCCCACTATATATTATTCAAATTTCTCCATTACATATTATTGTCCTCTACTTGATTGTGGTACATTAAATTGACTGATGCAACTGATTCCTACAAACTATTCGAGGCAACAGGACACCAGTATTTATGATAATCTGGTCCTGTTTCCCAGCATACTTTGGAGGAATCTAAGCGCCCAAACGTACCAAAAGTATGCACTCCCCATAAACTCATTTTCATTTATGGACGAGGCTAATTATTCTTGTTGTGTGTACAGATACATGGCAACCACAGGACTGGACAGAATGGTGAAGATCTGGGACGCACGCAACATGGGAGAACAACTACAGTCTTACCTCCTTCCACACGGCGCCATGAACGTCAAGTTTTCACAGAAGAACTTGTTAGCCGTGTCACTGGGCAATGTTGTCGAGGTAAGAACAGAAAAACCTTTACTGGAGAACTTGTATGACAAAATGTTCACTGAAAAACTTTGGGGGGAAGTACAGTGCTGGTAAATCTGGAGCAACTGATTCCTCCAAACTATTCCAAGCAACAACAGACCACCATTGTTGTCATTTGTTAATTAAGGGGGTGTGGGAGTAGGGGACAGGCTTAGGGGAGGACTGGGGGGGTGCAGGAATAGGGGGACAGGCTTGGTCCTGTTTTCTGTGTACCCCAAAATATACTATCATCCCATTTCTTTATTTTATTGTCAGGTATTCAAGGACGTGATATCAGGAGGAGCCAGTAAATCATACATGACCCACAAGGCTGACGGCATAGTGACCGACATGCAGTTCTGTCCCTACGAAGACATCTTGGGTATAGCAACTTACAAAGGATATTCCAGTCTCATCATACCAGGTGTGTTTTGAGTTATTTTGAGAATGTGTGTGTGTGTTTTGTTTTTTAGTTTCATGGTGATGTTAATTGGGAACGTAGCTTCTCTTCTGTCCCACTAGTAGATGACCACACACACCTTATTTATAAACATCACTGTATATATATTTGTATCTATTATCTCCTCTATACTTATAAATTACTACTGTATTTTTTGTTCAATTTAATAACATAGGATTTCTTATTACCATTTACAGTGATTTTAACCCATTCATTTATTTCCTTTTATCTCAGATAGGATTTCATAGCACTCCATAGAGATTTAAGCCCATTTATTGTCCCCATTTCATAGCCGGGATCTTTTTAGTACCCCATTATAATGATTTAAACCTCATTCTCATTCTCTCTCTTACTCTCACTGTCACTCACTCCTACTCACACACACACTCACTCTCTCACGTAATCACTCACTCTCTTACTCTTCCTCACACACACACTCACACTCTCACTCTTCCTCACACACACTCATTCTCTCAATCACTCTTACTCACACACTCACTCTCTCCCCCCTAGGTGCCGGAGAACCCAACTTTGACGCCCTGGAGTCCAACCCGTACATGAGTTTGTCAGGACGCAGGGAGGCTGAAGTGAAGGCCGTCCTCACCAAAGTTCCCTCAAACCTCATCACTCTCGATCCATTCACTATTGGCCAGGTGAGTTAGCGGGATGTTTTGTTGTCATTGTTGTTATTGTTGATGTCGTTGTAATTGTTGCTGTTGTTGATGTTGTTGTCATTGTTGTTGTTGCTGCTGTAATTGTTGTTGTTATTGTTTTTATTGTTGTTGTTGCTCTGTTAACCCGACACAGGAAACTGATACTTTTTACCAGTCGTTCCTTCGTGTTTGTAACAATATAATGCTGTCCATCACAGAGTCTAATATTATAAACAAGGGTTGGATTTGTTATTACTCTGATGAATCTGTTGTTTGGGGTAATATGGAAAGAGAGGTCATTCATTATTCTGGAAGTACAGTACTGCAATGAATGTTCTACCAAGAGACTCAATCATTGCTAAATAACAAACCTAATAATAATAATGTTGTATTGCAGTTACATAGTCTTACATTTTCTGTATCTTGTAAACCAACTGTAAAACAACTGTGTGTGTATGAAATCTTGTGGCCAATAATACCTTACAGGTTATAAATACTATACTTTCTTCACTTCTAAGAAAAATTGCAAAGAAAAATTATATGGTATTCTAAATTTCTATTTGTTATTTACTAAACAACAAATTATTGCTCATTATACAGTACACGTAATTGGTACATTAAGATGAGCTCTGTGTTTATTATTATTCATTCTGCAGTGATGCAAATTCAGTCCTTAAAATAATTATTTTTTTAGGTTGATGTTCCAACACTACAAGAGAAAGTGGATGCCAAAGCAAAACTCATCCATGTCAAGAAGCCGGAGATTGACTTCACCCCTCGCTACCGGATGAAAGGAAAGAGCGGCTCGGCCCAGAAGTTCAAACGAAAACAGAAGGTAAAGGAAGGCCAACAGAGGGAATACCTGAAGGCGGCTATGGAACAAAGGGACACTTTACTCTCAGACACAACAGACAACAACACAAAGCAAGAGGACAAACCATCAGAAGTACTCGATCGGTTTAAACCCAAAAAGAAAGTTCAGAAAAAAACTGAATTTTAGTTTGATAATGTAAGTGTTTTGTGTACAGTAATGAATATTTTAATGGTTTCTGTTCCTTTTCATACAAATTTTACTGTTGTATTTAATTACTGTACTGTATTTACAAATTCTTGGATACTGTATTAGTACAGTATTTTATTCCGGTACAGCTGTAACTGTTAATATAGGAGATATGCAGCAGAAATATTACATATACTGTACCTTCTTGAACTGTAGATGATGACATATAAATTAAAATATTTTGTATTTGATGGAGTTGTTTGACTGTGTAGACAAGATTTATTTTCAGTACAGGTAATTTGAATATTAAGGCTTTCACTATGCAAGCATTTTTTGGCATCAAATACTTGCTGTGTTCTTCTCTCATGTTGAATATTCATGATCTTCCTCACAGCTCAGACAACTGTTCTCCATTGTCTCTGTGAGGTTAAACCATGTCATCTGTCCTGCCACCATTACATCATCAGTACTGTACAGTTGCCAAAAAAGGTGTTGCGACAACTATTGATACAACTTTAACCCTAGTAATATCCACAACTATCTGTAGGGACTATAAGTATGTTTAACAGAAGGAAAGATACATATCCTTCTGTAATACTGTACAGTACATACTTATAATCCCTACAAACAACTATGGACATTAATATATTTAATGTTGCATAAATAGTTGTCGCAATACCTTTTTTGGCAACTGTACATACTATACCAAACATGGCAAGAAGGGTTATATCATAAACTCTATTGTTCATGAAACCAACCATCCATTTTGTCATCTTCATCTCCAGTCTCTTCAGTCTCTTTACATCCTTCACTCTCTCTCTCTCTCTCTCTCACACATATCATTTTAATTAACGTGGTAGTGAGAGTAATAATAAAGGGTGTATTTCACTTCTGTTTACATTGGAGTGCCTTGATTCCTCCAATGTATACTGGGAAACAGGACCACATGAACAAAAAAAATTATGGTGTTCTGTTGCTTGGAATAGTTTGGAGGATTCAGTTACTCCAGATTTGCCAACTTAATTAAGGGGGTGTGGGAACAGGGGGACGGGCTTGGGGGGGGGTTTGAGGAGTGCAGGAGTTGGGTGGGTGCAGGAATAGGGGGTCAGGCTTTCTACCCACCCCAAGCCTGTCCCCCTATTCCCGCACCCACCAGTCCCCTACTCCCGCACCCCCATAATTAATTAAATACGATTATTTTCAAGAGTAAACAGGGACTTATTGAAGTAAAAAAAGGAAAATTATAATAAAGGAGAAGTTAGGGAATTTTTCGTGAAGCAGACCTGGCAACACTGCTGACAAGTAAAGTGGTGCCAGGCAAGCTGGCAACACTGACAACCAAGATGGCGACCTATTAGTAAGTATACGTGGGTTACCTCCTGTTTTTATCCATTTTTGAACTGATATTAGTGTTTTAAAAATGTCCATACGCTATTTGTGTTAATATAAGAAGACAAGGAAGATATGACAGTGATTTTGAGAGACGAGGAGACATTATATTTACCAAAATTAACTAAATAAATATAACCTTATCAGTCATCAACCACAACTACTGTAACAGACGCCATTAAATTTAACTTAGTTTGTATTATTAAATGAAAATATTACAGTGATTTTGAGAGACGAGGTGACATTATATTAACCAAAATTCACTAAATAATAATTATAACCTTATCAGTCACCAACCACAACTAATTATAAGTTACAGTAACAGACGCCATTGAATTTATTTTGTATAAATAAAAGAAGATATAGTATTACAGTGACTTTGAGAGATAAGGAGACAATATGTTTACCAAAATTCACTAATAATTATAACCTTATCAGTCACCAACCACAATTACAGTAACGAGGGTAAGTTAAATTAAGCCTTTTAAAGATGACCACACGCTATTACATTATTTTAACTAACCTAATCTAATGTTGACTGGGGCAGACGACCTGGACCTAATAACTGAGGCAAACTTAGGTGATAAGAAGAGGTCAAACATGTTAAAAATGTAACTTACTGTTGCCCATTTAGGTAAAGTTTTACAAGTTGCCACAACAGGATTTCACTGGAAAAAAAAATATTTCCTAGAAGGATTTAGTGTGACTACCGGGACCTAACCAGGGCAGACTACCGGGACCTAAGCAGGAAAAAATATACAGTAGAAATTAGTCAGACCTCACCTGACCTGACCTAACCTAATCTGGACTGGGACACACTACCGGGACCTGACCTAACCTAATCTGGACTGGGACACACTACCAGGACCTAACCTGACCTAACCTAATCTGGACTGGGACACACTACCGGGACCTAACTTGGGCAAACTACCGGGAACTAACTATAAGAGGTAACTACTGTTATGCAGCATTTGCAGAAGAAATGGTATATAGAAAAGTGGTTTGCAATAGTGAAATATTAACACTGGTAATAATAAAATTTTCGAAATCGAGTTGTGGTAACTTGTAAAAATATTCCCCCATTTATTTTGACAGATAAAAATGGAATAGTAGAATTTCCAAAAAAAAACTTGAGTTAGGGGAAAAAACGTGGGTAATTCTGCATAGAGGTCACATTATTTAACTTCTTTGAGAAGGTTTTTCGTCACTTGATTCGTATTACTAAATAATACGAATTGAGTGACTAAAGTCCTTTTCCTCGAAGTAGTAGTTTAATAATATACAGTATATATACCACATCCTCATTACTATTACCTGCAAACACACACGCACACAATAAGAATAAGAATATAAACACACACACACACACATGTAATAATAATAATATCCTGTAAGGTTGGTTCAATCCACATTAAGTAGCTAAAGGGAAGAGACTCATGGTATATTGGAAGGATATTACTTTCTTCTGTGTTTCTGAATACTTACTTGTATAGTTTTGTATAGTTTTTCATGCCTATTTTTTGGATGTTCTATTCATTAATTACCAATTATTGTAAGGAAAGATACTTTGAACCTGACCTGACCTAACTAGCATCTTCTAGTCTGATTCTTGTTTTATGAAGGCAGCCTAACTAGGTCTAGAAAAAATATATGTGTAAAGTTGAAAGCAGGACTTAATTTTCTTAAGTATATACTGTACTGTACTCTTTATTCTATATTACTGAATTGTTAATATGCATTATAAAACATATTTCGTGTATTACAGTTGATATAATAATTTCCGGTACAGCTTTCCTAAGTCATGTGTATTCTGGATATTTACTGTCATACTAACCATACTACTCTGATTCACACACACACACACACACACACGGCTGTACAGATTCACCATCGTTGCTCAGAGGTATAGTAGGCCTATAAAGTTTCCAAATACTGTATCACTTATTACAGTTTTTCATGGTAGCCTGGTTTGAAGACTTGAGAGTAGACATGTTCAGCAAGTTATACTGTAGAAGGTTATAACACAAGTTTGTATGGAGGATGACAAGGGTTGACAACACATGGGAAATACCAGCATGTTGTCACCTATTCCTTCCCTGTTTGCTGACCTCATCCTTGGACAAGAGGGAAGGGAACAGCTTTTGCAACATTATACAATATTTCAGGCATCCAGTTCATTAATTATCCAGGAATTAAGCAGTTGTTTATGGATTATAGGATATAGCTCTTGACCTGTGAACCCTAAGATTGTGTTCATCTGGTACGAATAATTATATAATTGTACAGTAGTGACAAAGAACCCAGATTTCAGACTTTGTTTTAAGGTTTTTTAATTTGTTGGTGATGTAACAGTATGTTAGCTTAATGTTTTATATTTATGTAGGTAACCTGTATTAATGTAGAATTTTTTCTTTGCAGTTTGTGGTACTTGACAACTGACAAAACCAAGTTCCTGGACAGCTGTGTAGCGACCTAGAAGACCCTGGACAGCTGTGTGGACACTTGCAACACCTTGTTACCTGGACACCTGTTCTTCAGGTTATTATTCTGCAGTGACGTGACAAGTGTTGAGGTGCCAACTGTGTAGGTGAGTTACACATTATTTTGTTGTATCCAGTAGTTTTTTTTCCAAGGTAATGTATACACACAGTAGAATATACTGTATGTAGTATTTGAGATGGAGCACTTTATTGATGGTACATACTGTACTTGCTTCAGTAATACTTTAAATCAAAGACTTGAGGTATACCACTTGATTTTTTGAGGGTTTACCACCCTGGAAAATATTTCCTACATTTTACATACAACATTGACTGTTTTTAATTAGTATTGCTAGTGTTCTTTAACACTCTGAGAAGAGATTGGAGGAAAGAATATCATGAGAAATATTAAGTCAGTTTGATAAGTTAATAATGTAATGCAGGGATATCCTTGACTTAAAGCAGCAGTTGTGTATTGTCAGTAAAGGCTCCTTATCTTAAATTTGTTTCCTCTTGTAGTTTAGTACAGTCAAGGTGAAATACTTGGGTCTGTCTCACCTTGAATTCTGATGTTCTAAAATAATGCCAGTAGATTTTCATTAATGGCTTCATCGTTATTGGCATAATGAATACGAGGGTTTGCAGTCACAGAAACAACAGGAATTTTATCATAACAGTACATTCTAAAGTTACTTAGATGCTTCAGTAATCATCTTTAGACTTTAAGGTTAGGGACTGGTACTAACATTGAGACAGTAAGGGTTTGCATAGTAGTTCTGAATGACTAATAAGTGTATATAATTCTCAGTTACAGTGCATAATGTAAGTAGTTGAATTATTATTATCTGTTGTACCACACAGGTCAGTACAAAGTTCAGTTACATCCACTAACATGTTTGAGGGCTTCCTAGTAAGACCGGTTAATCAGTCAACTGCAATTTTGTCAACTAATGGTAGAAGTAATAATTATCCTGGTTAAAAGATGTGCTACCCTATATTTAGAAGGTTGATTTAAAGTGTCTACAGGTGATAGCGTTCATTACCTTGCATCTGATTTGGTGACAAGTTTATCCTAAAATTTAATTATAGATAAGTTTTACAATATCACCTGCAGACATTTAGCATCAGAAAAGATGATGTAGTTGCTTTAGTGAATACACAATATTAGAATGTAATTTGTAGTGACATCACTGATATATTGCCTCAAGCCAAGGGTGAAATATCAATAACATTATTCAAGTGATACTGTTTGTGATTCAGCAACTACTGTCAAAAAGTCTTGGTACACAAGTGGTCAGATACATTCAAACTACTTGTGATGTCAGACTATAATATTTCAGTGATTTATGTTGTGGTACAAATTATTGCACTCATTGTGCATCAATACTTTTGTAACAGTGTACAGTCAGCCATGATAAAAGCATATATATATTTTTTTAGGAGTAATAGCAAACTACAAATTAAGGATTTTCATAGTATTTGTATTTAGTATTATTAGTACAGATGTTGTAGTTATTTATACAATTTTTTTTCTTTCAGGTTGGATGACAGGTCTTCAGCCAACGGTTACTACTTCACCACCACTACCCCATAACCTCCAGATCCTTCTTCCAACTTTTACTTTCTGAGTGTATGTACAAGTGCATGTTACCACAGGTGGTGTGGTTGGGAGTAGAGGTATGGGTGGAGCTGGGAAGGAATAGGGAGGGGGAAGATTGGCCCCTCCTTATGGGAGGAGAGGGAAATCTGTCCCCCCCCCCACACACACACTACTTGCCTCTTCTCCCTCCCCAGCAAGCTCAGGTTGGCTGAGGGATGACTCCAGCCAGCACCAAGAGACAGTGCTTGTGTTGGAGTCACCACATGTGTGGTGTATGACTAGTGATCCTTGGCTCTCCACTCACAGAACATTTTCAGAGGTGTTGGCAGTGGAGGAACCTTTCTTCTACAGGTAACTATATTTCAACATCAGTGTAGTAAACCCTACTTTGTCACCTCAATACTTGGGTAACTAAAGTTGATGTACAGTTGTTGTTGAAGTTCCTCAAGCTGTCTCAGCCAGACAGCTTAAGGAACTTCAACAATTGCTGTACATCAACTTTAGTTACCCAAGTGTTGAGGTGACAAAGTATAGGGTTTACTACACTGTTGTAGACCATAGTTCATTTCCATGTACTCATTTACAGACTCTTTATCATATTGGACAAAAAATTTGAAGTTGCAAGTAATTTTTATGGTGGCATTTATCTTGTGTATACATGACACGAAAACAAACTTGCAGCTTCAAATTATATCCAATATTATAAGAGTTTAGAAATGAGTAGGTGGAAAGGAACATTTGTCTTCAACTGTATTAGTGAGATACTTTGTAAGACAATAAATGAAGATTGAAAAACCTAATAGAGACTTTGCTCTATTCCACAAAACACAGAATAAACATGAAACACAAGTTCAAATTGACAACTGTACAGTGGAAAAGACAGATGCCAACTCAAAATGTAAAAAAAAAAAAAAAAAGTTGAGTTCTTCCATAAACGATAAGTGAAGCTACTGCAAGATGAATAGTATATAATAAATCACAAAATTATTTGTTATACCATCTCTTCTTACTTGGTCAAGCCCTCCTCTGCCCCTAATGTTTCTCTCTCTTATGTACTCTGTTCTGGCATCTGACTGGTGGTCTGCCCTCTCACACCAGGTCCCACAACTTCACTTTCAACCACCTTTGCAAACTCCATAATATGGAGTAAAGCATAATACATTGTAGTGTGTCCAAACCACCACAATGTATTAGGCTTTGGATGTTTTATGCCTCTAAAGACTGCTATTAATTAAGGTCTGTTACATCTGACAGTGAAACCCCTCCATTGTATTCTGCTTATCATGTCAGTCAGTCAGTCCACTTTCATTCCTTTCCACAATGATTTGCTGAACTTTTCTACTTACTAGGTTTGTTATACTGTGATCTTCAGTGACATTATGTTATGTTGCTCCTCCATATCTGTGTTGTCTTGTTATCTTCCTGTCCATCGATCTGAAAATTGAACAGATGATTGGTTGGTTATCAAGTACTAGACATACCTGTATCTACTTAACTGATGTTGGCAAATTAAATGCTATTGACTCCTCCACACTACAGGCCACAAACCATACATATCTCTGTACACACATGCAGCAGTTTGAGAAATCAGTAAACATCAATTCTCTAACTACAACAACGGTTAATCATATCTTGTTTAAATTACTGGTTGTACCATATATATAAACAACAATAATATAAGCTATACCAATTATGAAAAATACAAAAATTGACAAGCTGATCTTACTGCATGTTTAGAGAGAGAGAGAGAGAGCACAGGTATGGATATCAGATTGTGTGTACAGTACCTAGCCTACACCTGCATTCCACACTTGAAAGATGGAAAGTTTGAAAATACTGTACAGTTTTCTTGATATACTGTCCTTGTTTAGTGAGTAGGTCAATTTCTGAGCTGATGACCCTCGATATACAATGAATAAAATACATGTTTCCAAGGTATATAGATCTATATAATTATTTACCTTGCATGTTTCCACCACTTCATTTTACACGCAGTCCCTCATTGAAGACCACCTGGTGTTTTCTCAGGCTTTTGTTATTCGGTACCACAACACACAAATAAGTGATTGAATGAGCCTGTCTTAAGGGGGTGTGGGAGTAGGGGATAGGCTTGGGGGGTGCGGGAGTAGGGGATAGGCTTGGGGGGTGCGGGAATAATTTGATATATTATACATATAAATAAGGTCACATCACAGAACTCTGACGAACATTGTTGGAACTTGCAACTATCTTTTTAAATCACATGAATAATAAATATTAGGTGTTCCTTTTATAATTTCATATATACATATTTGTGTGTGTTCATTTAATATAGAGCTACATGTTAATATTAATTAATTAAGATATGAGGGTTGAGAAAAAAAAAAAAAATATATATATATATATACAGTATACAATACCATATAGTCATCTCAGAAACTGTATGCCTGGTAAAATATCTTTTAGTCTAATATTGTGGGTTTTATTCGCCTTGTCCACGTTCACACCAGTGATCAAAGTACCATAGATAATAGCAAAGTATTAGTAGTAGTGGTGGTAATGTGTGGTGTAATGGTTTGGCTGACGACGCAACACAATGCCTGACTGACTGAGTGACTGTCTTTACTACTAGTGTGGCTCCAGACGCCATGGTTATAACACGTGAGGTTACACACGCTCTCTCGCTCATACACTACCTCTCTCTCTCACGGGGACAAGGTTCGCGTGATTTCTCTCTCTCTCTCGCTGGGACAAGGTTCGCGTGATTTTCATTCTCTCTCTCTCTCTCGTATTTGAAGGATTCGTATTACTCCAATTTTCTGACTACACCACTGCTCGTCAGAGTTTAATTTATTCAGGTGATATAACTCTTGATACCAAATTTCTATACTTATACCATCGCTCTAGTTTAATTTTAAGGGGGGAAATTTTGTGTTGGTAAATCTGGAGCAACTGATTCCTCCAAACTATTCCAAGCAACAGAACACCATTAATATTGCTCTTCTGGTCCTGTTTCATAGCATACTTTGGAGGAATCAAGGCACTCCAATGTAACAAAAAAGAATTACCACTTTAATTCGATGATCACAAATGGAATATAAAAAAAAAAAAAACTGGCCCAGACAAATACGAATCCAATAAAGCAACGACGTGTATGTAAAGTGTGAGTAAAAGTTTTCAAACAATACACACACTGATTATTTCTTACATATTATATAGATTTACACTCGCTCTGAATCTCTCTCTTTCACATATCTTTCTTTCTTTCTCTTAAATATCTACACACTTTCTCTCGTCTCTCATACACACAAACACACGCATTCATTCATTTCTCCCTCTCGTACGTATCTAAATATTCACTCTGATTCTCTTTCTCTCTCTCTCTTGCGTATCTAGACACTTACATCCTCTCACTCTTACACATCTACACACACACACTCTCTCTCTCTCTCTCTCTCTCTCTCTCTCTCTTCTCTCTCTCTCTCTCTCTCTCTCTCTCTACGACAAATGGCTATTACGTAATAATTATGAGAGTAGTAGGTCGTGACTCGTGCGTGTAGTGTGTAAAAAAAAAAAAAAAAAAAAAAAAAAAAACTCTACCCACACTGCCTACTCTCATTCCCTCTCCCCTTCACTTACACGATATACTGCTGATTAGGGAAGGGTGTGTAATACTCAAGGCACTCTAATCTATACCCAAAGTGCATGTATAACCTCTTATGTAGGTGGATGAAGTACAGGGTTGGGGCAAATCTGGAGCAACTGATTTCTACAAACTATTCCAAGCAACAACAGAACACCACCCATTATTTTTTGTTTATCTCGTCCTGTTTGTAGTAATTAAGGGGTAAGTTTTGTGTTGGTAAATCTGGAGCAACTGATTCCTCCAAACTATTCCAAGCAACAACAGACCATCATCCATTATTTTTTGTTTATGTTGACCTGTTTCCTGGCTGGCATACTTTGGAGGAATCAAGGCACTCCAATGTACCTAAAGTGTCACACAAAACGCAATGCAATTCTGGTCCAATTTCCGTCTCTTTAATTAAGGTGTGGGAGTAGGGAACAGGCTTGTGGGCGGGTTAGGGGGGTGCTGAAGTATGGGGACAGGCTTGAAGGGGTATTGGGGGGTGCGGGAGTAGGACAGGCTTGTGGGGGAGGGGTTAGGGGTGTGCGGGAATAGGGGGCAGGCTTTCTACCCACCCCAAGCCTGTCCCCCTACTGAGGAACAGGTTACAATAATCCTTTTGATATTAAACACGGATATAAAACCAAAATAAAAAACTACGTAACAACAAAATATAAACAAAGAGTAGAAGTAATTCGTGTAAGGGGAAGATTCGATACTGAGGAACAGGTTACAATAATTTCTTTTGATATTAACTCAAGCTATAAAATAAAGATCAAAACTACGTAAAAACAAAATAAAAAAAAAGGTGTAATGAGTGGAGTTGGACGATTCGACATTGGGGAATACGCTATAATAATTTCTTTGATATTAAACACGGGATATAAAATAACGATCAAAACTACGTAAAAACGAAATCAAAACAAAGTAGTAGTAGTAGTAATGCATGAAAGATACTGTATAATACTATCTCTTATAATATTTAACACAAGACAACGAATAATAATAATAATATAATAATAATATAATATAATAATAATATAATAATAATATAATAATAATAATAATAATAATAATAATAATATAATAATAATATAATAATATAATATAATAATAATAATAATAATAATCTCTTCTATATTAACAAAGGACATAACGACAGCAACGATCCACACTACGTAAACACAAACTAAAAACAATGGAGGAGTGACGAGTGGAGGTGGAAGAATAGACATTGGTAAAGACTTGATATGGATTTTTTAATGGGATCTAGTTGAGATGAATATGAACAAGAATAAGAACAAAACAAACAACATTAAGAAGACCAATAAACAACAACAAAACGTCAAAGAACAACAAGAATAACTAACAACAGCAACAAAACGTAAACAAAAAGAGGAAGATTCGACATTGGTGAAAACTTGATATAGATTTTTTTAATGGGATCGAGTTGAGAGGAACAAGAAAAAAGCTGATAAGCACCAAGAATAAACAGCAATAAACAACAACAACAAAACGTCAAAGAAAAACAAGAATAAACATCAAAACGTCGAAGAAAAACAAGAATAAACATCAAAACGTCGAAGAAAAACAAGAATAAACAACAAAACTTAAAAAAAAAAAAAAAGGAGGAGTGATGCGTGGAGGTGGCCGATTCGACATTGGTGAATATTTGATACAACTTCAGTGGGACCGCGTTGAGAGGAGTAAGAAAAATGTGAACAGTACTAAAAAGCCTCCTAGGTTACCCAAGACCCGATACTGTAGATACTCCCGCGACCCTGTGCTGGATGATATGATATGGTGGGTTGTGTGTGTGTGTGTGTGTGTGCGAGAGAGAGGGAGTGAGAAAGGGAGAGAGAGGGAGGGACAGAGGGTGTGTGTGTGTGTGTGAGGGGGAGGAGGGAGAGAGTGTGTGTGTGTGTGTGTGTTAATGTTCTTCATAGTTCTCTGTTGGTTATTCCGTATAATTTTATAATGTAAGCTCTAAGCAATGGCTGTGAATTTCTTACTACAACACACACAAAATAAGCACGCACACAACCACAAACACGTACATACAACACACAAACACATACATACAACACAATACACACACACCTCTGTACTGCAATCATCCTATCTTGATAACTACTACTACTATTACTAATAATTTTACTGCAGAACAAGACGCAATACTCAATGTCACTTTTGCAACAGTTTATATTCATCATTTTCGTTTGTACCTTAAATTCTCTCTCTTTTTCCCATGTCTGTCTGTCTCTGTCCCTCATTCCTATGTGTCTCTCTCTCTCTCTCTCTCTCTCTCTCTCTCTCTCTCTCTCTCTCTCTTTCTTTCTCTCTCTCTCTCTCTGTCTGTCTGTGTGTCAATATCTGTTTTATGGCTGTTTTGGTGTATTGAATATTTTGTTTGTCTTTTAACCTGTGCTCGCTCGCTCTCTCTCTCTCTCTCTCTCTCTCTCTCTCTCTCTCTCTCTCTCTCAGGAGATCTGTGGTGAAGGGGGAGTCAACGGCTGCAGTACGTAGAAAGCACGACTACGGTACGGCCCACACCATGTTGGTACGACAGGTGAGTTGTGTGTGTGTGTGTGTGTGAGAGAGAAAGATAGAGATACAGAGAGTGAAAGTGTGTGTTTGATACAGAGGGAGTGTGTGTGTGAGATAGATAGATATATAGATAGATATATAGAGATAAATAGATAGATAGAGAATGTGTACAGGAAACAGGATAATGAATGAATGGACGAATGAATAAATAGATAAATAAACAAATAAACATAAATAAAATATAAAAATCAATATAACAAAGAAATATATATATATATATAAAAGTATAATTATATAGTAAATAAAAAATAATAATTACAGAAAAAAAAAAATATATATATGTTTGTTATTATTTTTGTTTTCAGTCTAACAGCAGTTGTGGTCGTAGTGGTGGGGGTGGGGGTGGGGGTGACGAGAGAGGGGAGCACTACCCCTCCAACTCAACCCCCTCCACCCTCCTCCCCCTCCAAGGTCCACCCCTCCCTGCTACTTCAAACGGTACGTCAAATGTATATATGTATGTATGTACAGTTGGCTCCACTCTCGCGTTTCTCCCCTGGCATTGCCAATGTTAGGTCAGTCAGAAATTCAAATCCATATTCACAAGTTAAAATAATCGAAACATTCATATATTTCACTCTGAAATATGAATGTTTCGAACTTTTTAACTTGTGAATCGGGATTTGAATTTCTGACTGGCCTAACATTGGCAATGCCAGGGGAGAAACACGGGAGTGGAGCCAACTGAATGTATGTACAGTATGAGTATGTATGTATGTATGTTGGGTAATATTAAGTTAACTAATTTTTTTTATTGCAAATGTATGTATGTTAGATAATAATAATAATAATAATAATAAAAAATATATAAAAATAACAAAAATAATAATAATAATAAGTTATTAATATCCTTTTTCTTTGCAGGTTATATTGGTTGGCGTTCGTCCCTTCCCCAACTGAACTTAGAAAGATATGGTGGTGCTTAGTTAGACTTACAAACTAACATTATCATTACTATTATGAAGGGTTTTGGTGCCCCTTTACACCCGAATAGCTTCACTCACTTCCTTTCTTTCACCTCTCTCTCTTTTTCATTTTCTTTTACCTTTGTGTGTGTGTGTGTGTGTGTGTGTTTCGTAGCAATATTCTTTTGAATATATATAAAAATAATAATAAACAACAATCGCTCGTAGAGCGAAAGTATGGCAAAATTCAGAGTTTAAGACCCCTTGATTTTCGACCTAATGCTAAAATCGCGAGTTTTAGAAATACGGCCATCGCTCAAGTACCACCAGAAGCAGAAATGAACATAGCAGGTTACAGAAAAAATCTGATCAAAATCAGATCTTTACAACCGAAATTATTGCGGTTTTATCAATTTTCAGTTTTTTTTTTATAATTTTGACCTTGAAAAACAATATGTGACCTAAAAATGTTGATGCCGACCTGTGGTGAAAATTTCAGCAACATCGGACAAGAATTGCGACCTGCAGACCGCCAAGCTACAGACAGTATGCCACAGACACACAAGATCACTGAGCAACATACTTGGCAAAATTTCTCCAAGTAATAATACTCAACCACAAAGCACAACACAACACACACACAGTAAAAGGCATGTCATCTGTGAAGCATCAACCTGTCAGTAGTGTGTGTGTGTGATTATAGTCTTAGAAAGCAGGATTAGCAGTTGTAACTCTCACCACACACACACACACACACACATACATACACACACACACTTTCAACACTTTTATTTTATCCTTGCCTGCATTGTGTATATAACTCACTTTCACACACTCTCTCGCAACACACACACACACACACACACATACATACATACACACACATACATACACACACACACATACATACACACACACATACATACACACACACTCACTTTCAACACTTATTTTTATCCTTACCTAACTCTCTCTCTCTCTCTCTCTCTTTCTCTCTCTCAACACACACACATACATACATGCAACCCTTTCAAGCACTTTTATTTCATCCTTGCCTGCATTGTGTGTGTGTGTATGTATGTATGTCTGTCTGTCTCTCATACACACAGACACACAAACAACCTTTCAACGTATTTATTTTATTCTTGCCTGCCTTAGTGTGTGTGTGTGTGTATCTAACACACACACACACACAGACTTTCAACACTTATATTTACTCTTGCCTTCCTGCCTGTGTGTGTATATATATCTAACATACACACACACACAAACAACATTCAACCTGAAAATGTTTGTTTCGTGGTATAAAATGAATGAATCACAAGTTCCCATTTCAGTCTTACTATAAAACAAATCCCAAACACAAAACCATTCCATCTCACACATAATATAATTTGAGGTAAAATATTGAAATAATTACCGTTATTGCGTATACAGTATATGGTTTTTCTACCTTCATTACCCACTAATTTAGACCATTTTATGACTATTTTCTTCTATGGCCTTTCCTTCGCAAATTAGCCTGACCTTACCTGACCTGACCTATCAAACCTAACCTATACCGCATCAAACTACCGGGACCTAACCTGGGCAGACTATCGGGACCATAGCCATGATCAGGACCTAATCTGGGCAGACGACCGGGAAATAACCGTGGTAAAGTACAGGAAATGACTGGGGCAACACTGCTACAAAACGGTATATATAATTCTTTCAATTAAATATTTAATAGCCAATTGGATCATCACTTACCTCACGACATTAGGTGGAGTTGAAATGAATTACTGACAACTGGGAGGGTCATGTGGCGCCAGATACAGCAGTATTGGTGTTGTTGTTGTTGTTGTTGTGGTTGTTGTTGTTATTGTGTTTCATCTTGGTCCACGCCCCTGTAAACACACACACAATTACTCTTTCACATACAAATAACAATAATGATAAAAATATATAATAATAATAATAATGATAAATATATAATAATAATAACAACAATAACGATAAAAATATATAATAATATATATAACAATAATAATAATGATGTTAACAACAACAAAATAATAACAATAATAACAATTTACATTTACCGAAAAACGACTAAAAAAATTATCGAGGGAGCAGCTAAAATCTTCAGCAAATTAATAATAAAAATATTGTAGAAGTATAACTAACTAAACAAACATTAATATAAGCTCAGTGGATCTCAATATTCCCCCAAAACACAATCTTTTTAAAATTTTGTTGTTGCTAATAATAAAGATGTAATGAGGGTGTTTGTGGTCGAGTTTTTAACGGGGCATCATTAATTATTCTTTCAACCTTCATTCTAATACTAATAATACATACTCACTGACTAGCCTTGTGGTTTGGTTGGGTTGGGGTTGAGTTTGAGTAGGTTTGGTTGGTTGGGTTTGGAGTTGGGTTGACTGAGTATAGATAGATAGAGGGTTGATTGACTGACTGGGTGTTGGGTTGGGTTGGGTTGACTAGATAGATAGATAGAGATAGATAGATGACCGACTTACTGACTGGTTGGTGGTTTGACTGTCTGTCCGTTTGGTCTACACACACACACACACACACATACAGGTTGACTGGTTGGGGAGTAACAAATCATACTAAGTCTGTTTTACCACATCAGTTTTTCGTAAGGAATTTTTATGGATGTTCCACTGAGAATAGATTAACTTTTTTTGTTGTTTTGTTGTTTTCTTTTTATAAGTATTAGTAAGGGCAAGGTCATGTGTGTGTGTGTGTGTGTGTGTGTGTGTGTGTGTGTGTGTGTGAGAGAGAGAGAGAGAGAGAGAGCCAGTGTATCTCTGTGTATGCATGCGTGTGTGTGTGTATGTGTGTGTATCTTCATCTACCTGCGTGTGTGTGTATGTATATCCATCATCATAATCCCTCTCACAACGTCATTAAAATCACCGTAATTTAAGTTCAGTGAGTGTGTGTGTGTGTGTGTGTGTCCCTCTTACAACTGTCCCTCTCCAATTAGCTCAGAAGAATATAATAATAATGACGAGATATTTACCCTTCTTGACTACACGAGCGTATAAGAATTATTCTACACATACACCCACACATACACATACACATACATATCAACACAAACACACACACACGAGCGTATATAATAATTATTCTACACGCATACACACATAGAGGCCACATATATTTCAAAACACACACACATACACAAGCCCCATACATATCAAAACACACACATACACATACATTTCAAAACACACATACACAGACCATATACATTTCAAAACACACACACACACAGGAAGAGCGACAAGCAAGCAGATAAACAAACAAACAAAATAAACAGTCAGTCAGTCAGGAGTAAGTCATGAAAAATGTTGTCAGCTTTGCCATCCATGTGTGTCCTGGTGACAAAATAATAATAAATCAATAAATCTGTGTGTGTTTATATTCGTGTTTATTTTCATTCCCGGGGCAAAAGGTGATGCAAATTGTGTGTGTGTGTGTGTGTTGTGTGTGTGTTGTGTGTGTGTGTGTGTGTGTGTGTGTGTGTGTGTGTGTGTGTGTGTGTGTGTGTGTGTGTGTGTGTGTGTGTGTGTGTGTGTGTGTGTGTGTGTGTGTGTGTGTGTGTGTGTGTGTGTGTGTTGTGTTGTGTCCATCTTGCTCTTATTTGTCTCGGTAAAAAAAATAAGTAAAAAATGAATATAGATAAAATTAATTGCATAAAAAATGAATAAAGATAAATATAGATAGATGTGTGTGTTTTTCTATTCGTGTCTGCATTCCCTGGGCAAATGTTGATGCAAATTGTGTGTGTGTGTGTGTGTGTGTGTGTGTGTGTGTGTGGCTACTTATTATCTCACTAGGACACCAACACCTTGACACGCTATAATACACACACACATACATAACACACATACCCAACACACACCCAACATATTCACCCTACACACACACAATAACACACACACAGGGCCAAGATATGTGTGTGTGAGAACATTTGTGGTGGTGGTGTGTTATTACTGTGAAGATGACACACACATTTGACACACATACAACACAATCATCGTACAGTTGAACTAAAAATTTGTGGCTGTATATTGCATGATAGTGACATGTATAAATATGGTGTGTGTCATCATCTATATTGTGACAGAAGTGAAGTTACTTTACTTACAATACAGCCATGGGTAATAGTGCTGGAGTGTTTGACCAGGGTCCAAGGAGTGTTGGAGAGCAACTGAACAGAGTTTAAATAAGGGAGTCTTCTGAAACTCCCTCAACGTTGAGAATGGTTTGAAAATTCACTTGTTCGAACTGTACCAACATCACCACCACGAAGCTCCACTGTCTCATCTCGTGTGACACTCAATGTTTGACAAATGTTATACAAGTTCAGTGTGTGTGTGTGTAATTAAATTATCTTTATTCCCCACCCACCCATCTCTCTCTCTCTCTCTCACACACACACACAAACAAGATAATAGGTGAGAGCTTCCCTCTCTTCGTTAGCTCAGAAACATTCCAATAATTAAGTAGATTAAGTACCATCTTATTATTTTATTAATTTCTAACTACAGTACATAATTATTTACACACGATATAATAATTACACCATCATGCAAACTACTACTACTACTATTATATATTATTATTATTATTATATGTTTATTTATACAAAATACACATATACACTATAATATACAAAAATAGTTAATTATGTATGAATGTATGTTTAGTTTCATATATTAAGTGACTTTTCTTAAATAGTGTCGTGTTATTATTATTATTATTATTACTATCTACTATTATTACAAACTTATCTACCAACACTACCAACATATCTACCAGTACACTACAAACATAATTACATAACTATACAATTACAAACTAACTCAAAACACTACAAAATAACACACAAACACACTACAAACAAAATCACATCATTAAACAATTACAAACTAACACAAACACACTACAAAATATTACACAAATAGACTACAAACATAATTACACCAATATAAAACTATATTACGAATTAACCCACTAAGCGACGCTACAAAATCACACCAATACAAAACTAACGAACACAACTTTTTCAATTTAATGTAATCTAAGGAGCGGGTTGAGCAGAAGAGTACCGTCCAGATAGTCCCGCGTGTGAATAGCCCAGGGTGAGGTTGAGACAGTTGGCCACCAGGGCTGTCCATCCCGTCTGATGTGAGGCTCCACAACCACGTCCAGTCTCCCCGTCGAAGTACTCGTGGAAGAGAAGCAGGTCACGCCAAGCTGGGTCGTCGCGATATTGATGGTTCCAGCCTGTTGTGGGAAAGATATGAGAAGGGGTTTTAGTGTTGTATGAGAAGTGGTTTTAGTGTTGTATGAGAAGTGGTTTTAGTGTTGTATGAGAAGTGGTTTTAGTGTTGTATGAGAAGTGGTTTTAGTTGTTGTTGTTGTTGTTGTGGTGGTGGTGGTTGTTGTTGTTGTGTGCGTGTGTGTGCAAGAGAGCAATGCATAAAAATACAAGTTGATTCAGTGTGTGTGTGTGTAAGAATAAATAAAAGTTGCATGAGTGAGAGAATACAGTAGGTCAAGAACGAACGAGTAAGGATAAGGATAAGAAAAAGAGAGAGAGAGAGAGAGAGAGAGAGAGAGAGAATGTGTATGTATGTAAGTGCACGTGTAAAAATGAGTGAACATGAGTGAGTGAGTGAGGAGTAGAGTGAGTGAGGAGTAGAGTAAGGTAATGAGGATATATATATAGTTCCGTGTATTGACTCAGTCCCAGTAAAGCCAAGATAATGATGTGGTCACTCACTAGCTTTATCAGGCACCAAATAGAGAGAGAGAGAGAGAAAATATATATAGTAGATGTGATTCAAGTTCAGTGTGTGTGTGTGTGTGTGTGAGTGAATGTGTGTGAGAGTGTGTGAGAGTGAGTGTGTGAGAGTGAGTGTGTGTGTATAATTAAATTCTCTCCCTTCCTTCCCCCCCCCCCTCTCTCTGTCTCTCTCACACACACACACGAGAGGTCACTAAATCTCCGGTATTTACCTAACAAACAACACAACTCTGGCCTCATTAGTACTACATTAATATCGAGCTTTTCAATGCAGTCTTGGGCATAAAATTTAATCCAAGTCTATATAAATTCCACCAGTCCCTACATTTATAATTATTCCCTTTTACTATTCTCTATATACCAAGACGAGGTTATGCTTTCGGTTCGGTTTGTCGGTTTATTTATTACCATCGGGATTAGTGCATAAAATTAATGGGTGAAGTTTAACTAACTAACTATAATAGACCATTACTATATTTTTTCCTTCCCAGCGGAAGGAGCGTAGAATGTAAACAAACCGAGTGGGTTGCCAGGCATACGATAAAAGTGAAGTATGTGTAATTAAGTAATTAGTGGGGTGTTTTTTGTGACGAAAATGTCCTCTGTCCCCCCTCACTATCACACACTTTCCGTGTGTGAATTCCTGGCGCTGTAGGTGGTCACATGACAATTTGTATAGCATGACAGACAAACAGTCTCTTCATTTAGATATATAGATACATATAGATACATTACATTATTATTTATTTGAAAGGTGGACAGCATATTAAATATATATATATATGCTACAGTATACCATAGGCATATTTTGGATGAATCTAGACACTTTAATGTACGTGAAATATATATTGTCCTCTTAAAGAAAAAGAAAAGGATAATGAAGATGATCCTGTGAGCAATTTGGCTGAGTCTGGAGGAGGAAGGTAATTACAGCGAGGAGAAAAATATGGACCCACTTATGATTACGAGGCAGGGAGCAGGGAAGTGGAGGAGAGGGGAGGAAGGGAGAGAGGGGGAGGGGAAGGGAGGAAGGGAGAGAGAGGGGGAGGGGAAGGAGACGGGGGGGGGGAGGGAAGGAGGGGGGGAGAAGGAGGGGGGGGGAGAAGGGGAAGGGTAGAAAGGGAGGTACGGGAGATGGAGGGAAGGGAAGAAAGGAAGGGGAGGGAAATGGGGGAAGGGGAGGGAAATGGGGGAAGGGGAGGGAAATGGGGGAAGAGGAAGTAAGGGGATGGAGCAATTATTATTACGGTCGTCAATTTACCGCATTATCAAGGGTGCACATATTTCGTCTAGTAAAACACACACACACAGACAGGCAGGAAGAAAGAAAAGCGAACACACACACACGAGCATACATACATACACGTACACACACACACAGAAGAGTATACATACATACACATAAGAGCATATATGCATACATACACACACGCATAAACAATTCACACACACACACATAAGAGCATACAAACAAACGAACACACACCAACAAATCACACACACACAGAAGAGCATACATATATACACACATACACACACGCACACACACGAATAATTCACACACACACACAGGAAATGTTCAGACTATATTATGAAAAAAATTACTAAAGTTGGGTGATCGACTTCTCCGTCACACTGGAATTAAAACTCACGAAACCACAGGCAGTAAAGTTAAGGTGAGAGTATACTTTTGGTACGTTGGAGTGCCTTAATTCCTACAAAGAAGGAAAGGTAGAGAGGAGGGGGTAAGAAGGAAGGAATAGAGAATAGTAGGAAGAAAGGGGAAGAATAAAAGGTAAGGTACAAGAAACGAGGGTAAATGGGAAAAGCAAAACATAAAACCGAAGGGGGAGAATGTGGAATTGGCAAGGGAAGGAATGAAAAGAAAGAGAAAAATAGAGAGAAATAGAGAGAAATAGAGAGAGAAATAGAGAGAAAAATAGAGAGAAAAACAGACAGAACACGAGAAAAAGAGAAAATGAGAAAGATAATCACATCATAATTATTACTGTATCGAATCCCACAACTTCTCTTTTTACCCCCACAGTCTAAATTTGAGGCGAGACCTGCTGACCTTCATTCCACCTCACCAGAAACACCTTTACAACTGGGATAATCACCACCATTAGCCTCACCCGAGCAACATAAAACTAAGAGTGGTATAAGCCGAGGTAAAGGAGGAGCTCTGCTATTGTGGTAGAATCTCACTATAAATAATGGTCCCACTTTCTCACCAAAAATAGATGGATGACCTGCCGGGGAGAATTTTATTTTTATTAGCACGATAGCCTAACGAGGAAATTGTGTTATAAAATTAAATGATGTCCCAGCTACATATACAGTATATATATAAATAAATGTTTACAAATCCACATATGTATTATATAATGTTTACATGTTTACCCATCCACATATATATAAAAAATGGTTACAGATTTCTTAAAAAGGTGTATTTATTGTGATTTTTTTTTTTTTTACCCGGCCACATAAAAAAAATGGGACAGGTTCGTAAAGAGGTGAATATCTTTACAGATAATGAAAATTCCAATGATTTGTATGATTATAGAGTGAAAAGATTGTGAAAACGTTAAGCTAGTTCCAAAAAAGCACTCCTGTGAAAAACATAATAATAATAAAAATAAAAACTGCTGATATTTTTCGGGATAAACACTGTAAATCTTTAAGCAATATCTATATTTTACCTCAACAAAAAGTAATGTGGGACCATCTTGAAAAAGTTTATGAGTACAGTCCCAGCAAAGCAAAATTCACACACACACACATACACACACACAAATACACATCCAAACACACACACACACACAAAAATACACATGCACCCACACACACAACAGCAAAAAATGTATATATACACAGGGATTTCCTTTTGCGGCAAAAATTGAAAGCCTTGTAAAAATATGTAAGCCGAGGTAATGAGGGGCAAGCAGCCAGTAAAGGTGCTATATTAGGTCTGGTTTTGGCGCCAACCTTACCATAATATTTCAGTCAGAAGGGGGAAAGGGGGGAGGGAGGAGAGGGAGAGGAAAGAGGAAGAGGAGGGGAAGGAAGGGGGATGGGGAGGGAAGGAAGGGGGATGGGGAGGGAAGGAAGGGGGATGGGGAGGGAAGGAAGGGGGATGAAGAGGGAAGGAAGGGGGATGGGGAGGGAAGGAAGGGGGATGGGGAGGGAAGGAAGGGGGATGGGGAGGGAAGGAAGGGGGATGGGGAGGGAAGGAAGGGGGATGGGGAGGGAAGGAAGGGGGATGGGGAGGGGAAGGGGGATGGGGAGGGGAAGGGGGATGGGGAGGGGAAGGGGGAGGTCAGTGCATGGAGAAAATTGTATATGTAGGTAAGAGTATCTGTATAAGAATAAATATAAAAATCTATGCCAATATATTTTGCTGGGAATGTTATATTGTATGTTGGACAGCATATAGGTATTGTACAGTCGTCAGCATAAATTCGCATCCATCTCATCCATGTATGTACAGCCACAATCAAATATCCACCGACACTTTCCTTCCATCGTGTAAATAAATCAGTATCTTATCAAAATTTAATCATACAACACCTTACGTCAACCTAACCCCTTCAATTATTATCATTATGAGGTGCTGCAAAATCATACACGTGTTGTTTTTTATTACCAAAATATTTACTACTACGATGGAAGGAAAGTGTTGGTGGATATTATTATTATGAGGTGCTGCAAAATCATACACGTGTTGTTCTCTATTACCAAGATATTTACTACGACGATGGAAGGAAAGTGTTGGTGGATATTATTATTATGAGGTGCTGTAAAATCATACACGTGTTGTTCTCTATTACCAAGATATTTACTACTACGATGGAAGGAAAGTGTCGGTGGATATTATTTTTTTTTATTGTGGCTGTACCTTCCTTCCTTCATGCTTACAACACATGCACTGACCTTAAAATATATTACCATTATCAACAACATCAATACCTCATTTCCTATTTTATTCAAGTGGATGGGGAGGCTTCCGTGTCAGGAGTATAGCATTATATATTCACATGCACATATCATTGTAATAACATATAACTACTTTGACGTGTTGTGTTGTGTTGTGTTGTTGTTGTTGGTGGTGGTGGTGTGTTGTGGAATTTTGTGGTGTGGTTAGAATTGTGGTGTAATGGTGTTAACAGAAAATTATTGTAATCTAATGGTGTTAACAGAACATTATTGTGGTGTAATGGTGTTAACAGAAAATTATTGTGGTGTGGTTAGAAATGTGGTGTAATGGTGCTAACAGAAAATTATTGTAATAAAAGTGAATTCTAAAGTATAAATAAGTATAAAGTGTTCTGACCGTGACAAGGCCTGGCTCCGTGTGGTCCCGTTGTGAAGAGTGACACGAGGCGACGGGCCAGGAACACAGACACCTCCTCCAAGGTCATGAGGTTCCCAGAGCCTGTAGGACACTCCACCTTCACACTCGACCCGTAGAAGAAGTGGTACCTGAGAGAGAGAGAGAGGAGGGACAGCGGACTTAATATAGGGTAGATTCCACAGTGGTATGTATTGGTATGTTAGCTTCCCAACCAACCACACGTCTTGTAAGCTTTCATTATTTTCCAAAAGCTGAGTATCCACATTCACAAAATCTAGATTCCACAGTGGTATTGGTTTGTTAGCTTCCCAACCAACTACACTTGTAAGCCTTCATTATTTTCCACAGTGGTATTGGTTTGTTAGCTTCCCAACCAAGCCACACTTCATTATTATCCAAAAGCTGAGTACCCATCCACATTCACAGACAATTTATCAAGACCACTACTAACTAACCTCTTGAGTGACGTAATGATGAGAAAATTCATCGGGAACCAGATGGGACCACGCCAGTTGGAGTTGCCGCCGAAGAGGTGTGTGTTGGACTCCCCGGGTACATAGGACACCTCGTGTTTTTCACCTCCAACCTCAAACACGAAGGGAGAGTCCTGCAAAATCCACACACAAAACAAAATAGCCAAATTAGTTAGTTGTGGGCAGATTACAACCTCAAACCACACATAATTAAAATAAAACAGTCTAATTTATCTATGGGCAGATTGCAACTTCAAACACGAAGGTAGAGTCCTACAAACCACACACAAATAAAATAAAACAGCTTAATTTAGTTATTGGCTGAATACAACTTCAAACACGAAGAGAGAGTCCTGCAAAACCACACACAATTAAAACAAAATAGACCTCTCATACAGTATACCTAAAATAACTTACACAAATTACCTCTTGAAATGTATACAGTGACATGATATATATTATTTTGAACCATTCTTACTTGTTTGTCTCACCAAACTTACTTTCTTTCCATCACCTCTTTGGAAGATTAAGACTGACCTATTCTGGTTTATTTGCCTGATCTGACCTGACCTAACTATGTACTGACCTTGTGAATCTTTTGAGTGACCTGTTTTGGTTTCTTTGCCTGACCTAACTTTCTAGACCTTTGAGAGTGACCTATTGATTTAATTGCCTGACCTGAATTAACCTAACTTTGTGGACATATTCTAGTTTCTTTGTCTGACCTAACTTTTACTGACCTTGTGAACCTTTGAGAGTGACCTGATGCCGTGTGGTGATAGGAATTCCTCTTCGTCTAACAGGTAACGTAGGAGTGTAAGTAGTTGTGTCTTGGTGGGAACAGCTAATAACATACGGTCTGATCCATCCTCACTCAGAAACGTCACCTGAAAAACATATACATATATTTTAGTATATGGAAACCTAAGTTAAGTACATATACATATATTTTAGTATATAGAAACCTAAGTTAAGTACATACACATTTATTAACACTCAAGTACTCTATGGCCATGTTTGTGATGAAAATATACGCCAATATTTAATAATTCCAATTTGTGTGTGTGTTTGAAAATGCTGTTATGTATGTGTGTTTGAAAATGCTGTTATGTATGTGTGTTTGAAAATGCTGTTATGTATGTGTGTTTGTATGTATGTGATGTAGGCTAATGTTTGATAATTACTGTGTATATGTGTGTGTGTTTGAAATACTGTTATGTATGTGATGTGAAGGTTATAAAAAATGGCATAAGTTTTTGGTTACCCTATGTGTGTGTGTGTTTGATATGTTGTTATGTGTGTGTGTGTGTGTGTTTCAGATGCTGTTAAGTATGTATGTATGTGAAGGTTATAAAGAATGGTATAAGGTTAATTAAGTTACCCTGGCTGCGAGGTCTGGTCTGTTCTTGATAAGCCAAGTAGCTCTCTTGTAGAACCCAGGCAGCGACACCATCTCCTCCTTCACCAACACCAACACGGCAAACAGTGGAGCCAGACCAACCAACGACCTCACCTGTAATGAATGAAACAATAACTTGAAACACGAATTATGAGATACAGACACACAAACCAACCAACCAGTAATGAATTAAACAAAACATACAACTTGAAACACGAATCATGACATACAGACACTCAAACCAACCAACGACTTCACCTGTAACGAATGAAACGACACATACAATATGAAACACGAATCATGACATACAGACACGCAAAGAGTGTAGCCTAACCAACCAACTTGTAACAAATGAAACAACACACAGTTTGAAACATGATTCATGACATACAGACACACAATCGATCATTATCCCTCACGTGGAGGTTTCGATTCAGAGTCCCCGAGACAAAAATATGGATCTCTACAAAGTGAAGCAACTGGACAGTGAGATAGATACGACGAGGTGGTTGATAGTGATTCATTATATGTCTCGAATTACGACTTTACATTGGAGCACCTTGATTCCTCCAAAAATATGCCATGCAGAAAACAGGACCAACAAATGAACAAAACTAATGGTGACTCGTTGTGTCTTGAAATAATAGTTTGGAGGAATCAGTTTGCTCCAGATTGACCAAGCAAGACTGTACTATACCTCATTTTTAATTAAGGGGCCCTGTGTTGTGTTATAGTCAGAAAATTGGAGATAATCATATGAGTCCTTCAAATATTGCCACGAAACACACACAAACACACCTATATGGAAGGGCCTTGTTTCGTGGCATGGTCAGGAGGAATCAGAAGCCTCCAATTTTCATACACGAGCACAGGTTTTACCAGAAATGTCGGTAGGGGACGTGACGAGAGAAACAGACACAGACACACACAAAATGGCAGCCAGCAACCACCTCAGAATCTCAGATAACACTTTGATTGATTGATGGATATTAGGCGCCGCAACATCGAGGTCCTATAGCGCCAGAAAAAGGTGATAGAGAGGTGTGACAGCAAGCAGGAAGGAAATAAAAAGAAAAGAGGGACAGTAGAAGAACTGATAGCTAGTAGCTGGGGGCGAAGGGGTGCCAAAACCCTTAAAGTATTGCCCACATTACTACAGGCAATACCCCCCTACGGAACCTCAGATAAAAAACTATGAATGAAAGGAGAAAAATACACAAAAAAATCAAAACGAATGAAATAAAAACAAGGACATAAAAGTAAGTAAAAATAAAAGAAAAAATACAATTAATAAAGAAAAAATGATAAAAAATAAAAGGGAATAAATACCAATAACGAAAACAAGACCGACGAGTGAGTATCGACTAACTATAAATATACAGACTAAACAAAGTCTGGAAGGAGCAGACAGGAATATGGGAAGGTAGTTTAATTAAGGACCCAGTGATTATGTATGAAAATTGGAGGATAGCGAGTCATTCAAATACTGCCACGAAACACCAACTATACTGAAGGAGCTTGTTTCGTGGCATAGTCAGGAGGAATCGGAAGCCTCCAAAGTTTATACACGATCAAAAGGTAGTTTAAAGAGTTCACAAATATTTACCCTGGCTGAGCAAACGAGTAGGTTACGTTGAGGTTCAAAGGGTTACGAGGGTAAAAATATAGTAATTATAGTAAGACGTTTCCTTAAGGGGGTGCGGGAATAGGTGGACAGGCTTGGGGGGAGGGGGGGGTGCGGGAGTAGGGGACAAGCTTGGGGGGTGTTTCGTGGGTGCGGGAGTAGGGGGAATGGCTTGGGGGGGGGGGGGGTGCGGTAGTAGGGGGACAGGCTTGAGGGTAAGGGGTTAGGGAACATGGGACAGGCTTTCTACCCACCCCACGTCTGTCCCCATAATCATGCACCCCCCAACCCCCCCCTCCAGCCTGTCCCCTACTCCCGCACCCCTTTAATTGAAGGGGAAATTTTGTGTTGGTAAATCTGGAGCAACTGATAAATCCTCCAAACTATTCCAAGCAACAGAACACCATTATTTTTGTTCATGTGGTCCTGTTTCCTGACATACTTTGGAGGAATCAAGGTACAGTACTCCAATGTAACAAAAACTGAATGACCACCTTAACAACTCCCTTTTTTTTTTATCACAGAGCATGTTTGTTTGTGCACGAGGCCAGCAGACTTAATAATAATGGGACCTAATAATACACCGTCTTTTACCCATAACATCTCTACCTCCCTTTAATCTCACTCCCTCTTTTCTTTCCTCTCCCTCCCTCCCTCATCTTCTTTCTTCTTCCTTTCTTCCTTCTATCTCCCTCCTTTCTTTCCTCTCCCTCCCTCCCTTCATCTTCCTCCTCCCTCCTCCCCTCCTTCTCTCTCCCTCCTTTCTCCCTCCTTTCTTTCCTCTTTAATTTGCTGGGTTCCAACGAGTTCCCAGTAGGGAGAAAATTGCCTCCTGTAACTTCTGTAATGATGTGTTAGTACTTTGGGCCCTGCTACTCCTTTGCGATTTTTCAACAGTTCCTTCTCTTCTTCTACATGCATCTCCTTCATGATTGCTGCACTACTTTCTACTTGATATAATTTAATCTCAGAACCAATTCCAATACACGAGTTTGGTATGTGGGTGGTATTATAGGCAAGATAATATTATGGAACCTGCCAAGAACTGCTCCATCTGGTAACACTGCTAAAGAAACAAGAGAAATACCAAGTTCCAACCAATGATCACTTGATGTACTTCAATTTAATGTAAGCTGAACTGACCTTGAGTGGTATAGAGGTACCATCGTTACTCCTGATGTAGTCGTAATAGAATCCATCCTCTTCATCCCACAGTCCACGTCCCTGACCCGAGGCATTGATGGCGTCCACTATGAGAATGAAGTGTTCAAAGTATTTACTGGCCATGTCCTCATAGACGGGGTCGTGTTCAGCCAGAGTCAGGGCCATGTCCAGCATTGTAACACAGAAAAACGCCATCCAAGCCGTGCCGTCAGCCTGGAGGGGAAAAATATATGCAACACTCGATTTTACATATTGTTACTAAGAGAATACTTGTGTGTGTGTGTGTTAAAGATTTCATTGTAATTACCACACACATATATCACCCAAGCTATACATACAACCTTCACTTCTGTACCCACCTGCTCCAGCTGTCCAGGGAAGGGAAGTGGACGAGATCTATCAAACACACCAATGTTATCCAGACCAAGGAACCCTCCACCAAACAGATTCCTGCCATCAGGGTCCTTCCTATTCACCCACCTGGACACAACAACACAACAAACTCAGTTAGTAACAAGTTGTGTGTGTGTGTATAGACAGTTATATAGTTTGTGTACAGACCAGCAAAATGGGAATATACAAATTTATTACATGGTATAAGAAAACGCATGTGTGTGTGTGTGTGTGTGTGTGTGAATGTGTGTGTGTGAATGTGTGTGTGTTTGTGGGGGTGTATGTATGTTTCTGTGTGTGTGTGTGTGAATGTGGGGGTGTATGTATGTTTCTGTTTATGTGTGTATGTAAGTTTGTGTGTGTGTGTGTGTGGTTGTAAGTACATTTCTGTGTGTATGTGACCTACCAAGTAAAGTTGAGTGAGAGTTTGTGGAATGCCCTGGCAAGGAAGGCCGTGTCCCTGTTGCCCCTGGGTGCACTGCCACGGTACACATTCATCACAGCCCAGGCGTGTACAGGAGGATTTACATCACCAAAGGCAAACTCGTACGCTGTTGGTTTGGATACGAAGTTGTAGTTGAATGAGGGAGTAAGTAAATAGTAAGTGATAATGAGTCAGTTAGGCACAGATCTATTTATTTATTGATTGATATTAGGCAACGCAACAGTTAGCCATAGATCAACACGAATTAAAACATTTCAGTAAATTATCATTCTAGTAAGCAAACTGGGAGTGAAAAGAATAAGTAACTGCAAGTGAATGAAGGATAGAATGAATTGATAGACAGACAAGTGAGTAAGTGAAGGATAGAATGAATTGATAGACAGACAAGTGAGCTAGTGAGTGAAGGATAGAATAAATTGACAGACAGACAGACAAGTGAGAGAGTGAATATATAAACAAAGGCCCCAACCTGGAATTTGTCCATTAGGATGCATGTACCACTCCCTCAGGAACAGCAGCAGTTGGTCCTTGGCAAAGTCACTGTCCACGAGGGCAATCGCTACCACGTGAAAGGCCAAGTCCCATGAAGCATACTGTAAGGGGAAAAAATATGAAGGGCTCAGTTTAATTTAGATGAGGGTCGCTTGAGATTACTGTACTTGCACTAACTTCAGGGGGTAATTCCCTTTTGTTACATTGGAGTGCTATGATTCCTCCAAAGTATGCCAGGAAACAGGACCAGATGAACAAATATAAAGGGTTCTTGTAATAGTTTGGAGGAATCATTTGCTCCAGATTTGCCAACACTAATAGGCGTGAAAAAAGTCCCTATCTAATGAGTATGAGGATTCCATATTGTTGGTTTTATAAGGTAACCAAAGAAGGAAGTAATTCGAGTGGGTTTAGGAGGTACAGCCAAAATCAAATATCCACCGACACATTCTTTCCATCGTAGTAGTAAATATCTTGGTAATAAAGAACAACACGTGTATGATTTTGCAGCACCTCATAAGTATAATTGAGAGGGCTGAGTTGACGTAGGGTGTTATATGATTATATTTTAATATGATACTGATTTATTTACACGATGGAAGGAAAGTGTCGGTGGATATTTGATTGTGGCTGTACAGTACAGTACCGTACTAAGAAATGAAGGAAGTACTAATGCTGTGAACTGAGAGGGGTAATGAAGTACAGTACTATTCTATTCCAAAAAGAGTCTTAATTGATTGCTGGATATACGGGTTGTCAACATGGAGGTGGTATAGCGCCAGAAAAAGGTGATAGAGAGGTGTGACAGCAAGCAGGAAGGAAATAAAAAGAAAAGAGGGACAGTTGAAGAACTGAAAGATGGGAACCATTTAGTCTGGTCTCTCACTGACGACCAAAAAGAGTCTTGGTATATTATAAGTACTGTATGGTACAGTACTCACCCAGGGGTATTCCCACTTGTCAGGCATAGAAATGATATCCCGGTTGTGTAGATGAAACCAATCACTGTTTCTCCCAGTGAGGCGAGTCTCAGGGGGGGCTGGCTGATTCCTGTAACACACACACACACACACGGTTATATTATGTATGGGTGTATGTATGTATGATTGTGCATTTGTAAGTAAGCAAGCAAGCAAGAAAGTAAGCAAGCAAGTGACTCAGGAGAAGTGACTGCTTCCTATACAGTATTAACAAACATGTATGTAAATCTGGATGTGTGTGTGTATGTAAGTGAGCAAGAAAGCAAATGAGTCTGGAGAAATGATTTCTTATTCCATATGCAAGCCACATACAAACAGTAAACAATTACCACACAACTCAAAACAAACAAATATAATTAAAAACACATATGATTAGAGAAAAATTAAACTATACTGAAACCCAAACAAAAATATATAATACAATATAATATAAAAAAACTCATATTATTAAAATAAAACTTGTATTGAAACGTTTACTCACTGAAAGAATATATACTGAAACTCAAACAAATATACAGCAAAAAAACACAAAAAACCTCATATATGATTAAATAAAACTTGTATTGAAACGTTTACTCACTGAAAGAATATATACTGAATCTCAAACAGTAAATCTATACAGTAAAAAACAAAAAAAAAACTCGTACATTATTAAATTAAACTTGTATTGAAAGGTTTACTCACTGATCTCCGCCGAGCCAATCTTTTACAATGTAGTGGTAAAATTGTTTGGTCCAGAGCAGTCCAGCCAACGCTTGTCTCATTATCAGTCTCTCCTCACCACTCAGTCTTACACTCATTACCTGTAACAATATAACTCAGTCTTATAAAAACATAACTCAGTCTCATTCATACATACAACATACTTACACCACTCAGTCTCATTCATACACCACAATCACAACAAATTATTCACCAAACTCCATCTTATCACTCACCCTGACACTCGCCAACTACACCAATGTGACATTATTAAAAAAAATAGGGTCTACAAATGTGAGCAGAATGTATTGAAACCATGGTAAAAGGTGGAGGAGATTGGCCATAAGAATAAACTCAGCAAAATAAAAAAGGGGGCAATGAATTAAGAAATGTCCGTGGTTTGAGTACTGGGACGTTTTGTTTCAAGGGGGCAATTCACTTTTGTTACATTGAAGTGCCATGATTCCTCCAAAATATGCCAGGAAACAGGACCAAATGATAAAAAGATAATGGTATTCTGTTGCTTGCTTGGAATAGTTTGGAGGAATATTGGTGGCTCCAGATTCACCAACGCTGCATTTCCACCTTAAAGTTAACCTAAGAATAATGAAAAACAAATTGTGGACTCGCCTTCCCGTAGAAGACATCAGCCTCACGTTTCCTGTCGACCATAACGGTATTGAAGTCCTTCCCAAACAACGCCCCCCCCCGGCCTTCCTGTACACCTTTGGGACTTTCATCGGCCTGCCAGAGTCTGGACCTGAGGACTGCGGACTTACCCGGCGCCACGCGGACTACATGGTGAGCACACACTTTGGTACCCTTCTGTTTGGGACTCACAGCTGACAACTCTCCTGCAATATGAGTTTGAAGATACAGGTAGTCGAGTTTATCCTGGAAATTTTAACATACATACATACATATAATAAGGATTTGAAGATACAGTAATTAGAGTTTATCCTGGAGATTTTAACATACATACATACATAGGCCTATACCAGGCTTTTTTCATCCCCTGGAAATGTTAAGGGTATTCCAAAAGCTTTACAATGTATAAGAGTCTAAATAATTGATTATACTGTATATTCTCTTGGTGCCATTATGTTGATACATGTACTGTACTTTCCTGTAGCATTATTTACATAAGTCGATTAATTTATAGCTTACATATTTACACTAACAACCACAGACATGAAACACTAAATCTGAATATGTGATTAACATTATGGATGACAGGGTACATGATTGAGTGAGTAAATAATACATGATTTGAAGTGACAAACTAAGAGCTGCAAAAGTGACTGGCTAACCACAAAACAAAATGACACCCTGACAACAAACTAAGGTACAGAAGTGACTTGCTAACACAAAACAAAATGACACCCTGACAGCAAACTAAGGTACAGAAATTACTTGTTAAGCACAGAGCAAAATGACACCCTGACAACAAACAACAAAATAAGTTACAAAAGTGACTCGCTAACCACAGAACAAAATGACACCCTGACAACAAACTGACCATTGACAACATAGCGGTGGAAGGCATCCTTGACATATGGAGTGTAGCTGTCAACACCAAACAAACGCTGGCTGTTGGTCTCGTTCTCAGTGAAGAGGAGTGAGACGGGACCATTATCATCATCATCGCTATTCTAGAAAAGGTAAACATTGGTTGGCATTATTTGTCTTGTTAAATTTTATGAGACTTTTACATTGCCTGGGGACATAAATATATAGCCTACCTCTTCTCTACATCTTTCTTTTCATGCCATTATTTGTCTAGTTTAATTTTATTACTTTCACATTGCCTGATGACTTAAATAGATAGACTACCTTTTCTCTACATCTTTCTTTTCATGCTATTCTGTTTTATCCCATCCTATTTCCCTTCTTACATAACCTAATCTAACATACACTCTTTGTAAATGTTGTTTTGTGTGTCTACTTGTGTCTGCCTCACCTGTTCAACGGCCCAGTAGTATTCCCCCAGTGTCTCATGGGTTCCTTTGACTAGCAGCGGGCTCTTCCCACCACCATCACCACCACCAGGACTAGTCACTGCCTCCAGTTTAGGTTTGGTGGTGCAGCCTTCGTGTGTACATCCCCAGATCCATGTGTTACGGTACCTGTAAAAGGAGACATGGTTAAAATCTTCAAGAATATTCTATGATGATAATACACACACACACACACACACATTCAGGCATAGACTTCTGCAAATGTACAGTACCTTTAAACTAAACACACAATTACACAGGGTAGTTATAATGAGAAACTCAATGTCCTCATGGCTACAAACTTTCTAACTTACACACATCAAGATAATAATAATTCATCTGACGTGTGTGAGGGAAAAATGAAAGAGTTTGTAACAATTTTATAAGACTTAATTAAGAGTGTTTTAACTTATATAAACAAGTGTTCTGAAACCCGAGTCAATGCTGAACAATAGATAAAAAACGTATGAAAGTCTATGGGAAAACACATCAACATTTCACTCTCAGAATTACCTGTTCTACTAAAATGAAAACAATAACAATAACAAACACTCATCTTAGATCCATATAATATATGCACACATACACATATATACACATATTATTAATCTCTCTCTCTACCTCTCTATCTCTCTTTCCCAACTCGCATCTCTCCATCCTCCCCCATCCTCTCTCTCTCTCTCTCTCTCTCTCTTTCCTTGCTCACATTTCACGCTCTTTGATTATATAATCTGTGGTTCTCTCACATAAACTAATCGTCACACATTTTCAGTCCCCAACTTTCGCACCCCCCAAACATGTCCCCCCAACTCCCGCACACCTCCAACCCTGTCCCCTACTCCCGCACCCCCTTAAGTAAGTAATATTGCATAACCTTTTATAGACCAAAGATAATAACACACACACACATAAATAAATTACCATGTGGACAAACAAAGGTATTATTAATTAATATATTTGGGTTGAAGGTCGGTCAAGAATCATTGTTGCCAACTTGTTATTGCCATCTTATAATGTACAGTAGGCAGCATAAATTGGCTTCATTTCCACCTACGTATGTATTGGCTATAGTGATTCTATGTTTATAAAAGTTGAATACAAACGTTTTGGCAATTGATTCCTCCAAACTATTCCAAGCAACAACAGAACACTATTATTTTTGCTAGTCCTAATCTGGTTCTGTTTCATGACATACTTAAGGGAGAAGTTTTGTGTTAGTAAATCTGGAGCAACTAATTCCTCCAAACTATTCCAAGCAACAACAGAACACTATTATAGTTTGCTAGGCCTAATCTGGTTCTGTTCCCTGGCATACTTAAATTGTTTAGAATACGTGTTGGTGGTAATTCACTTTTGTTACATTGGAGTGCCATGATTCCTCCAAAGTATGCCACTAGGAAACAGGACCAAATGAACAAAAATAATGGTGTTCTGTTGCTTGGAATAGTTTGGAGGAATCAGTTGCTCCAGATTGATTGCTTATAATGCGTTTTGATGATGTGATAGTGACAGATTGAGTGTGTCTGTGTGTGTCACTGAATATTTACAAACGAATATATAAAACAGCAGCACTCAAGGTCAGAGAATAACAGACAGTACATAATAGTGTTTCTCGGGGCAAGGCCAATAGACTACTCACCAGGAATACGTAATGAAGTTACCACATGTTCAACACAACAGCAATAAATAACACTGTCTTATCTTATAGCTAGTTATTCATTCTCTCTCTCTCACACACACACACATCCTTCCTCCTCCTCTTCCCTTTCTCTCTCTCACACACACACACACACATCCTTCCTCCTCTTCCTCCCTTTCTCTCTCTCTCGTTCTGTCTGTGTGTGTGTGTGTGCATAAACAAACATTTCTCCCCTCACCCATCTCGTCTGTCTGTCTGTCACTATATAAACAATCATTTCTATTTCTCTCTCTCTCTCTCTAAGCAAACATTACTAACCCATAGCATCTACCCATATATTCCCAGCCTTGCCTCCCTCTCTATATAGCTATAACATCTTTATATATAACCTTAATTCACTTCAACCCAACCTAACCAAACCAAACCCAATCCAACCAAACCCACCCCAACCCAAACCCCAACCAAACCAAACCAAACAACCCCAAACCAATTCAACTCAAACCCCAACCAACCATAGTGTAGGAAGAACATGTAGAGTCTCGTGTTTGGTGCCCATATTAGTGACGGTGACTTGAGTGAGTAGACTGTTGGGTGAGTCCTTGGCATACTGTACCTCCACATCCCAGTAACCCGATGACAACACACCTATGAGGGGAAAATAAATCAGTCAGGCCCGTAGTTAAAAAAAAATTGAGGGCCCTTACTGGAGCTCCATGAATTCTCCAAACTACTCCGGGCAACAGATTCCCAATTAGAAATACTGAAGGGTTCTGTGGCCTGGATTATTTTGGAGGATTCATAGAGCTCCAGTAAGGGCCCTCAAATTTTTTTAAACTGCGGGCCTCAGTCTTTCATTACAAGAGAGATAGATATTGTTCTGTGGTCACTAGTGCAATTTTTTTTTCGATATTAACAGTGTAAACAAATATTTTCAATCAGTTAGTTAGTTGATATTTATAATAATGAATTTTTTTTATATTACCAACCAACCACCAAACCAACCAACCAACTAACTAACTAACCAACAAAAAAACTAACCCGTGTCTTCCAGTTCGAATTCGGGTTGTTGGATGTTCCTGGCTGCGTTGGTGTGTTGGAGGCGAGCGTAGGGGAACTTCTGCTGTGGGTACTTGTAGAGGTAGTGCATGTACGAGTGTGTTGGGGTGCTGTCTAGATAGTAGTAGAGTTCCTTGACATCCTCACCGTGGTTACCCTGTTGGTGGAGACGTGAGTTGTGGATGAGGATGGGAGGGAAAGTGGAGGGGAGGGTGGAGAGATGTGAGGAGATGAAAGGGGAGGAAGGAAATGGTGAAGAGAGAAGAGACGTGAGGTGAGGTGAGTTGAGTTGAGGAGAGAAGAGAAGCGAGGGGAAAAGTGGAGGAGAGGAGGGAAGAGGATGAAAGGAGAGTGGAGGGGGAGAGGAGAGAAGAGAGGAGATAAGAGAGGGGAGAGGGGGAAAATAGAAACAAGGAGAGGAGAGGGGGAAAAGAGAAACAAGGAGAGGAGAGGAATCAAGGCACTCCAATGTAACAAAAGTGAATTACATGTAGGCTACCCATTAAAGAAGTAGGCCCCCCCCCCCCTCACGACTGACCTGTACCCCTTAATTAAAGAAGTGCCCGACTGACCTGTGGACCAGTGAGACCAAAGAGTCTCTCCTTGAGTATGGTGTCACGAGTGTTCCAGAGTGCCAGACTGAAGCAGAGACGACCCTGTCTATCACACACACCTGCCAGTCCATCCTCACCCCAACGGTACGCCCGGGAACGTGAGTCATCGTGAGGTAGGTACGCCCAGCTGTGTGTGTGTGTGTGGGGGGGGGGGGGTTAATGATGTGTATGTTTGTTTGTGTGTTTAATGATGTGGGTGTGTGGGTGTGGTTTGTGTGTGGGTGTGTGGTTTGTGTGTGTGTGTGTGTGTGGTTTGTGTGTGTATGTATGTATGTATATATGTATGTATGTATGTGTTGTGGTTTGTGTGTGTGTGATAAATGATGTGGGTGTTTGTGTGTGTATTTGATGTGTGTGTGTGTGTGTAGTGTTTGTATGTATGTATATATGTATGTATGTATATATGTATGTGTGTGTGTATAGTACAATCCATAGCATTATTTTTTTTATAATAAACATTACCAGTTGTTACGGGAAATAACTATGTAGGTAGGTAGATAGTGTACAGTCTTGGACAATAATAATAAATCATCTACATTAGCTAGGCAGGGGGAATCAGGTAATTATTTGACAGCTTCCATCTTGACATTATCCATACAAAAACATTAGGCTATTTATCTGTGTGACTGTACAATTGAGCAAGTAGAAAGTGTAAGAAATATCTGACTGACTAACTAACAAACCAATCTCCATCCATTGACTGACTAACTAACCAATCTCCATCCACCCACTGACATGACTAACTAACCAATCTCCATCCACCCACTGACATGACTAACTAACCAATCTCCATCCACCCACTGACATGACTAACCAATCTCCATCGTGTGAGTAGTCTTCCCTGACGGTGCCCCATTGCCTTTCACTTAGGTAAGGTCCCCATCGCTTCCAGTTGGATGTTCGGGTTTGGTCCTCATTCAGACGGGTTCTCTCAGTGTCAGTCTCATCCTTATCCTTATCCTTATCCTTCTTTATCTCCTTCTCCTGTTGTTGCATCCTTCACACTGCAACAAATAAATAAATACATAAATAAATAAATAAGCAAATTAAAATAACAAATCAGTGATAAATAATTATTAAATGAATAAAATAAATTTGCACATAAATAAAATAACAAATTAAAATAAATAAATAACTATTAAATATAAAATAACAAATCAATATTATATAATAATTAAACAAATAACAAATAAATAATAAATAAATAACAATAAAATAAATAAATAAATACAAATAAATTAATAAAAATTCAGGTTCATATCTCCCTAAAATTAATCTCCAGCAGAGACATTCAGAGGCAAAACAAAACCAGAAGGTCAAGTTGGCAACACTGTCACGTAGTACAGTCGGCAGTATAAATTAAAAAAATTATTATATTATAATATTATGTAATAAATTCGCTTCATTTCCACCTGCGTATGTATTAGCTTTATTATAAATAGTGATGTTGTAATACAATTTTAATTAAAGCATAGATGACAGATATAGTTCTCATATTATTATTATTATTATCATCATTTTTATTATTATTATTATTATAAGTTGGCTTCATTTCTACCTGCGTATGTATTAGCTATAGTGATGTAATACAAACTTAATGCAGAAATGACAGGTATAGTTCACATATGATAAACTATATAATTATGTTGTTGGAATGAAAACGGGTTCAAAATGCAACAATCCAGGCTGGTCAAATTAGCATTATTAATTAAAGTCGCGTTTATGAATGCCCCAAACTTAAGACCGCCTCAAGCCGCAGGGGCATTCATAAACGCACCTTTAATAAGTACACAAAATGGAAGAGAATTTATGCCGCCGGCTGTACATACAAGCACCGTCATTGTGTGGGGGGTTCTTGTTATGACTGGCTATAAACAAACAGAATATATATAGCCACCTTTTGGACACGAGCTATGAAATTATAAATAAGTTTACGGGTTGTATTACTTATATTACTCTTTGACTATATAGCCTATATATATATATATATATAAAGGAGTTTCATCTCTAAATTCACATTGCAATATAAGAGGCACTGAGACGAAAAAAGTTTAATTATTAATAGCACACTTATGCAGACACACAGTGGTAAAAGGCAGCGAGTGAGATGGAAATAGCCTATACCTGACCTGTTTAATATAGGCTACACAAAAACTATTATTACTGTATATTATATGACAAGTATTATATAAGGGTAAATTGAACGGGAAGACGAGAATAACCTAACACAAGGCAACGAGATGTACTGTAGGTGTGTCAAGTTCTCAAGTTACACAATATAACAAATAATTACACACACACACACACACACAAAAGAAAAGAAAGGGGGTGGATGGGTTGCCTGAGGTGGTGTTAGTGGTAGTAGTGGTGGTGACACGAGGCTTTAGGTGGAAATTATTAGGTGGAAATACAGTGGTGGTAAATCTGGAACAACTGTGATTCCTCCAAACTATTCCAAGCAAACAACAGGACACCATTATTATTCATGTTCCATTTGTTGGTCCTGTTTCCTGGCATAGTTTTGGAGGAATCAAGGCACTCCAATGTAACAAAAGTAAATTACTCCCTAAACCTTAACACCCGTAGTTTAAAAAAAAATATGAGGGCCCTTACTGTAGCTCTATGAATTCTCCAAACTACTCCAGGCAACAGATTCCCTATTAGAAACACTGAAGCGTTCTGTGGCCTGGATTATTTGGAGGGTTCATAGAGCTCCAGTAAGGGCCCTCAATTTTTTTTAAACTACGTGCCTAAGGCAGTGAAGGTAAACAAACGTAATTATAAGTAAGTGTATGGTTGAATGTTAATGATGCTGGAATGAGGGTGGGCTTGAGGCAGAGAGAAGGTTTACGATATTGTTATTATTATTATCATTTGTGTAGGGACGATGTGACATGATGTAAAATGTATAGTACAGTAAACTAAACATCTCATTATTACACATTACTATTATTATTATTATAGGGATGATGTGACGAGGTAAAAAATGTTCATTACAGTACTCTAAATATATTATTATTAACTTGCCCAGATCTGAAGCAGAGAAAGTCCACATTATTATTATTATTATTGGTGTAGGGATGGAGTGACGTGATGTAAAATATGTACAGTAAACTAATCATATTATTATTAACTTGCCCGGATCTGAAGCAGAGAGAAAGTCCACAAAATTATTAATACCGGTACTATTTTTTGTGAGTAGCCTAAGGCAGAATATGTCAAGGGGGTGTGGGAGTAGGGGACAGGCTTGGGGGAGGGGTTAGAGGGGTGCGGGAGTAGGGGGACAAGTTTGGGAGGGGGGGGGGTTAGGGGGATGCATGCGGGAATAGGGTGACAGGCTTTCTACCCACCCCAAACCTGTCCCCCTATTCCCGCACCCCCCAACCAAGCCTGTCCCCTACTCCCACACCCCCTAAACACCTCTTATTAATTAAATGACTTACTTGTCCATTGAGGCATGAAGCTATTAGGCTGAAAGTGGCTTGAGGTGAAGAACTGGTTAAATGAAGGAAAAATAGGCCTAATGTACTTGTGTAATAGGCTACACACTTTACAATATAGAAGCTTTATAACGTGGATATTTGTATGTTAATAATGGTTCCCTATTTTGATGCTCGATTTATTATGGGACCCTGAAATGTAGTAAGAAAATTGGAGGATAAACGAATCCTTCACATATTGCCACGAAACACACACACCTACATGGAAGGAGCTTGTTTCCTGGCATAGCCTAGTCAGGAGGAATCCGCAGAAGCCTCCAATTTCCATATTAACATGTTTTCTCTCTCTCTCTCGCTCATGTAGTTGATTTTGCATAACATTAACTTATCATTAAAGCCAGAACACCTTGTATTAACCACAAGGTCTTTCTGTGTGTGTGTCTCTCTCTTACACACAAACAGACATTCTCTCTCTTTCTCTCTCTCACCAACACACACAAACAGTGTCACACGTACACACATTCTCTCTCTCTCTCTTTCACCAACACAAACACACACAGACATTCTTTCACCAACACACACACAGACATTCTCTCTCACCAACACAGTCCCACACGTACACACATTCTCTCTTCCTCTCTTTACAAGTGAAGAAGGAGTGAGATATAAGTAAAGAAATAACAACATAACATGACATGTATTTATCACTATGTCAACACAAGCTACTGTATAACAAGGTCTGCATCCGGTTACATACACACATACATACATGCACCATTCACAATCGCCAGGCATACTCTCTCTCTTTCTCTAACCAACACACACACACTCTCTTTCTCTTACACATTCATTAATTCTCTCTCTCTCTCTCCAACACATACACAAACAGTCTCACACACAGACATTCTCTCTCTCTTTCTCTCTCTCTCTCTCTCTCTCTCACCAACACACAAACAGACATTCTCTCTCCAACACTCAAACACACACCACACATTCTCTCTCTCTCTTACAAACACACGCTCTCTTTCTCTCTCTCTCTCTCTCTCTCTCCAGACGTTATTTCCGTTAACTAGGCTACCACACACACACACACACACACACGTACCAGTAAATTATATCAATGTAAAAGTTACCATATAAATACTATTGGTACACAGAAATAATTGTCATAAGTATGGAGTGAATGAAAGGCAGTAATCATACATACATATAGCCTAATATATACAATACTACACAGCCTAATACATACAATACTACACAGCCTAATACATACAATACTACACATAGCCTAATACATACACTACTACACATAGCCTAATACATACAGTACATTATAGGCCTACCTCTTTACAAAACCACAAAATTTAATTAATGTAAGGTTACCATATTTCTACATCAAACTCGAGGCCATGTACAGCCGACAGCATAATACAATTCGCCTCCATATCACGACTGTACAGTTGGACACATGTGTCACGGTTTGATCCGTGATCATAACGTAACGTACGTAAGTAGTAGGATGCTATATATTATATATATATTAACAAAAGGACACCACGTGTGGGGAATGTTCTATAAGGCATGGAACAGTGGTATTTTTCTCAGTCAGGAAGACAAAGACAGAGGAATTGAGTTGAGCAATTTGAAATATAGGTGCAGGCTATTAATCCCCAGGTAGACAGGGAAGGTCAGGTCAGGTGAGGTCGAGTACCCATTCACTCCATTCTGTGTTTCATTACTCTGGATATATATTTTGCATTAATAATTATGCTAATGGGCATCTACTACTCATCGAAATTGATTTTGAAGTGGAAGGGGAATTATTGGGATTTTACAGTACGTCATAGGTTAATCGAAGGCATGTATAACTAAAGTGTGAGTGACATATGTAAACGTAGTCAAGGACTAGGCTATGCGAACACATGAGAGGGAGGACAAGCATGGCCGACAGTTGGGCCAGGTAGAAAAAAGGTTAAATGGGGAGGAGTCAGAAGGGTAATTAACCTCCACCACCCATAGCTTGATTTTCAAGGAATACAGCAGTTGGTATAGTACACTCGACGAAAGAACACACGTCGTATCCAGCCCTCGTTGCTTTGCCTAGGGGCCTATAGTTTTAACGTAACGTCGAAATTGTTTAATTACTTTTTCACAAGACTTATTGTTAATTAACTCACTATTCATTCGCTAGACGAGAATCAGTAAGGTGTCATTTTATAGGTGAGGAGAGGGCTGGCTGGAATTACGAGTGTGTGTGTGTGTACGAGGGACAGTAAACGAGTGTGAAATTGACATTGAAATATACCAACTGGGTTGCTTGATTCCATTACTATTACGATAACGTAATTACCGTCTCCTGTGTGTGCGAGGGGAAGTGCTAGCTCGTGATAAGTATATTAAAGTAAAGTAATATTACTGTCCACGTGTACTACGAGCGACCGAGGAAGCACGTGTGGAGAGGAGCGAAGCGACGAGGAGTAAGTACCGTACGTATATAGCTATCTATTGGAGCGTGAACGGAAGTGTGTGTGTGTGATTTTCTGATTGAATTTAATTATTCATTTTGTTGGCTTGGAATTTATTAATAAATAGAGAAAATTGTCATTTTGTGTTGTAATTGACCATTATTGCATGCTCTATAATCATACATATATAGCAGGACGAACCCAGAAATAAATTTATTGTGTTGGAGGGAAGGATACAGGGATATAACTCTGGGTAACTCGCTGCAGCCAACCAACGAGATTACATATTTCCAGCAAGGTAAGCTTTGGTAATTATTATAAAGCCACATTCAATTGATATCTGATCAGTCCACCCCCACATAATTGGCGCCCGAACAGGGACCTGCTCTTTGTATTAATTCCAGTCACACACGCGCACACCTTCACGAGTAGATAGGTTACGGTTGTCCAGGAATTAAGGCAAAGGAAACAATAGAAAATATTTTAATATGTATACCGTAGCCGAATTAATGGAGGAAGCCCGAAGCTTGGGATATACAGATACGGTCGAGATTCGACAGTACGTAGAGCGTCGTCAAGAGGATGACAGGCTCGAAAGGTTGAGTCAGAGAGAGGCTGAAAAGGAACAGAGAGAGGCAGAAGAGAGAGAGAGAGAGCATGAAAGAGAAAGATGGGCACACGAACAGAAAATGGTGGAACTGCAAGCACAGGCGAATAGTAGTCAAAGCAGTATTGCAAGCCCGACTACAGTAACCCCGAGACTACAACTGGCGAAGTATGTAGAGGGAGACGAAATTGAACCGTTTATTGAGCGATTCGAGATGCTTGCAGACACATACGTCTTTGGTGACGATGTAAAGAAAATAGAGTTCCTTAACCTGTTTGATGGTAAAGCCCTTAGTATCCTCTACCGACTCGATCCTGACACCAGGAATTATGCGAGCATGAAAAAAGCTCTGTTACAAGCATATGGGGTGACGGTCGATGATGCACGGAAGCAGTTTTTGAGTGCTTCCTTGCAAGATAAAGAGACCGTTGCACAGTTTAGTGCACGTCTCGCTAGCCACCTGGATCAGTGGTTTGATAAGGCCGAAACACCCAAGACGTTGGAGGGGGTAAAGGACTTGTTGCTTCGCACGCAACTAGAGAAGTCGTGTCCGCCAGAATTGTCGGCCCAGATTAAAACCCATAAGATTAATTGCCTCAAGGAGATGGTGGAAATGTCGGATGCACATTTTACCGCATACGGTTACCACACGCGGGTTCAGTCGTGTGAGAATTTAACTCAGTTAAATAAGCCTTCCCAAGACTCTGCTGGTTCATATAATAAATCGAGTAATAATGATTATTCACAGCAGCAGAGTCAGGTTGTACGTCAACAACCTAATCCTCGCTTTAATCACGCCAAGAAACAAGGCAATAATTATTATTCTCAGCAGTCAAGTCAGTACCGTTACCAGGGGAGAAGTAACGGGAAGAGTTATAATAATAACCATGGTGGTAATAAGGGTTATTATCAGCGATCGGCTGCTGCTACATATACGTATAGTGAACCACAGTACCCAGCTGTAGGTACGGCAGCTACGGCTAGCGCTGCTGGGGAAACTCCCGAGGGTGGAGAAGGATATACCCAGCAGACTACGGAAGCTCGTCAGGGTGAGAAGGATGAAGGGTTACGTATTCACGGGGACCATCGGTGGTTTAAAGGGAAGTGCTAGGGTTGGGGCAGACCTTATGTCACGGTTGCCTGAGGAAATCGAGCGAGTAACTAATTATGGGTTATAGTTAGGATCCAAATTACTCGTTTTATTGTTATTTCCGAGTGCAACGAGCACAAACCCTTTATCCAAACTCAGATTTGGGGTTCACCTCGGTCTGATGTTTGGATATTGCATTGGGTCTTCCAAGACTTGGGTTTCAGCGGTTATCCCTGACTCGAGTCTTGGATGATTAATTAATATATATATATTGCCTTACAGGAATTGATGGCAGTTGGATGGTCTCCAGAATAATTTTTTGCATTTTTATTATTACATATTATGTAACAATGACACAATGTATTACATACACCACACTTATATATTGTTTAAATGTGTACTATTGGTACTAGACATTACCAGGTATAATTATTCTTGCCACGGAGTTTCTCCTTAGATTTTAAAGTTAAAGTAACTGTTAGGAGTTTTTCACTCATTGGCAAAAATAAACACTTAACTGGTATTAAGTCATGACACATACAAGAATGAGTGAAGTGTGAGTGAGTTATTATTGTAATAGTTATACATGCAAAGGCGTCATTACCACTTCATTATTTTATTAAACATTGCATAGAGCAATGTCTCTTCTGTGTGTGCGAATGTCACGGTTTGATCCGTGATCATAACGTAACGTACGTAAGTAGTAGGATGCTATATATTATATATATATTAACAAAAGGACACCACGTGTGGGGAATGTTCTATAAGGCATGGAACAGTGGTATTTTTCTCAGTCAGGAAGACAAAGACAGAGGAATTGAGTTGAGCAATTTGAAATATAGGTGCAGGCTATTAATCCCCAGGTAGACAGGGAAGGTCAGGTCAGGTGAGGTCGAGTACCCATTCACTCCATTCTGTGTTTCATTACTCTGGATATATATTTTGCATTAATAATTATGCTAATGGGCATCTACTACTCATCGAAATTGATTTTGAAGTGGAAGGGGAATTATTGGGATTTTACAGTACGTCATAGGTTAATCGAAGGCATGTATAACTAAAGTGTGAGTGACATATGTAAACGTAGTCAAGGACTAGGCTATGCGAACACATGAGAGGGAGGACAAGCATGGCCGACAGTTGGGCCAGGTAGAAAAAAAGGTTAAATGGGGAGGAGTCAGAAGGGTAATTAACCTCCACCACCCATAGCTTGATTTTCAAGGAATACAGCAGTTGGTATAGTACACTCGACGAAAGAACACACGTCGTATCCAGCCCTCGTTGCTTTGCCTAGGGGCCTATAGTTTTAACGTAACGTCGAAATTGTTTAATTACTTTTTCACAAGACTTATTGTTAATTAACTCACTATTCATTCGCTAGACGAGAATCAGTAAGGTGTCATTTTATAGGTGAGGAGAGGGCTGGCTGGAATTACGAGTGTGTGTGTGTGTACGAGGGACAGTAAACGAGTGTGAAATTGACATTGAAATATACCAACTGGGTTGCTTGATTCCATTACTATTACGATAACGTAATTACCGTCTCCTGTGTGTGCGAGGGGAAGTGCTAGCTCGTGATAAGTATATTAAAGTAAAGTAATATTACTGTCCACGTGTACTACGAGCGACCGAGGAAGCACGTGTGGAGAGGAGCGAAGCGACGAGGAGTAAGTACCGTACGTATATAGCTATCTATTGGAGCGTGAACGGAAGTGTGTGTGTGTGATTTTCTGATTGAATTTAATTATTCATTTTGTTGGCTTGGAATTTATTAATAAATAGAGAAAATTGTCATTTTGTGTTGTAATTGACCATTATTGCATGCTCTATAATCATACATATATAGCAGGACGAACCCAGAAATAAATTTATTGTGTTGGAGGGAAGGATACAGGGATATAACTCTGGGTAACTCGCTGCAGCCAACCAACGAGATTACATATTTCCAGCAAGGTAAGCTTTGGTAATTATTATAAAGCCACATTCAATTGATATCTGATCAGTCCACCCCCACAACATGAATGGGTGGTACAGCCCAGCAGGTGAAAGATACTTGTCCCATTTGAGTAACCAGTGTCTATTATCAGATTTATTGTTTTTATTACCATCCTCAATACTGACTTCTGCCCCTGCTGATGTCTCCTATTTGGCACTAAGGAACACACACACACACACACCATCCTCAATACTGACTTCTACCCCTGATGTCTCCTATTTGGCACTAATAAGGAACTTGATAAGGAACTTGATATTGGCAGAAATCGACCATCTTTTTATTACCATCCTCAATATTGACATCTGCCCCTGCTGACGTCTCCTATTTGGCACTAATAAGGAACTTGATATTGGCAGAAATTGACCATCTTTCACTTGGACTGTACCACCCATTCATGTGTCCAACTGTACGTACTTACTATTATGCTAAAAAATATAACCAGATATATAGTTAGTTGCATTCTGAACCAGTTTCTATCCTAACAACATGTATGATTTATTACTAAGTGAGAAGTATATATGTATATGTGTCATCTCTGTAATCAAATTGTATTACATGAATATAACTCATACATACGTAGGTGGAAATGAATCCCAACTTCTGCTGCCGACTGTACAGTTGCCCACACATGAATCTGGTACGCCGCACTACTTGTGAGACACCTACAACAGGAAGGAAAGTGAGCAAAAGTTATAGTTTGTTGACAAGCAGACAGTAATAATAATATTTTACTGTCTGCCTGTCAACAAACTACATCTGTATTCACTTTCCTTTCTTTTATAGCCAAGCACCTCACAAGTAACCAGCCATACCAGCTTCATCTGTAGCCAATTGTACATGAAAAATCACACAACCAACCCTGTGATCTTTTTGTCTTGCATAAACTATGATATCCGGTTTCGTAAGTTTAACAGATATGCATGTATGTATGTATGGTAGATTATTCATACATAGTTGTCATCGTACCACTATCACTACCATCGTATCCAAGAACATTCATACATAGTTGTCATCGTATCACTACCACACCATCGTATCCAAGAACATTCATACATAGTTGTCATCGTATCACTACCAAACCATCGTATTCAAGAACATACATACATAGTTGCCATCGTATCACTACCATACCACCGATAGATAATTATTCTTGCATACGGTTCATGCAATGTTTATTACCGTATAACGTTAGGCCTATTTACCGTATAGGCCTATCTAAGAAAGAGTTGAGGAAATAACAAATAGTGCCTTTAATTAAATATATATAAGTACAGTATTACAGTTTCTAAGTTACTAAGTTTATAAATATAATCAAATTGAAATGCTAACTATACTTACAACTGAAAATATATATATATATATGCTCTTTCAGCAAACACACACACATAATATATATATATATATATATATATTTTTTTTTTTTTTTTTTTAATTGCTAACTATACTTACAACTATAAAAATTATATATATATCTTTCATATTTCTATTTTTGTAAGCACCAATTAACGGTATTTATTGAAAGAATTACTGTTCTGTGGCTGTATTATAAATTATCTGTCCAGTACATACATTATAATAACAGAATAATAATTACTTACGGGTAGCGTCCAACCCACTAATTAATTAAATGTAGGGAGGAACGAGAAGTAACACACCCTCACTCGACCGCGGTCAGACTCACACTGCGCCGGCGTCATTCAAAAAAATCAAACGTCGTCGTCATTGTTTTGGTTACGTCGTCGTCATCGTTTGTTTGTTTATGTTTTAGTTCCCGCGCTTTCTTTCTTTTTTTTTTTTACGATTTTGTTGGCGGGAAAACTAGCTGAGGATCATTTTTAAGTATTTTTATTTATTTAATTTCCTACATCCGTTCGTGTGTGAAAGTCGTGATCGAGTGATATCAGTTCTAAGAATAATTGAAAAAAAAAATGAGAATAATATTAATTAATGGAAGTATTCTTTTAAATAAAATAAAAAACTTGTACTATATTGAAGAGGGAAAATTTTTCATATCATTCATTATATATCTAATTTACCGTCAGTTCCAAATTTCGTAGTGTGTGTGTGAGGTTGGTTGGTTGGTTGGTTGGGGTGGATGGATGAAGGGAAAGGAGGCCACACACACACACACACACACCACAACACAACCCCAACTTAATGACAGTGACAACCAACAAGAAGAGAATATGAGAAACTCTGTATGGTTGGTGTGTTGGGTGACTGACTGTATGACCGCAGGAAGGAAGGAAGGAAGGAAGGAATGAGGAGGGAGGAAGGAAGGAAGAAGGGAGGGAGGAAGGAAGAACGGAGGGAGGAAGGAAGGGAAAAGGGTGAGAGGAAGGAAGAGAGGGAAAGAGGGAGGGAGGGAAGAAGAGGGGGAGGAAGGAAAATTAATTCATATTATATACAATACAGTATTATACAGTAATATATATTTCTTCGTGTGTGTGTGTGTGTGTGTGTCAAGACTTACACAAAATCGTCCCCTCAGTGAAAGTGGTAAAGTAGGCTACCACGTTACGCATACTGCACACATATACTGTATTATTCCCACTGTTACACATACATACATACATACACACATATATACTGTATAATTCATGCTGTTACACACACACACACACACACACACACACAGAAGTAACTCATCCAACATACACACACACAACTAACCCATCCTACACACACACACACACACACACACACACAAGTAACTCATCCAAAGCACACACACACGCACACACACAATTAGGCCTCACCCATCAAACCCACACACGCACATACACACACACAATACACACTAACTCATCCAACACACAAATACATACAAGTAAGTAATCTATCCAACACACACACACACACACACACACACAAATAACCCAGGCAAAATAGACAGACACATTTCTAACACCATACAGGCCTAAAAATAAAATAATATACACGTGAATACAAGAATTATTTTTAAACTTTTCAATCAAGGCTTATATATATATATATATCTCTTGACGGTAAAAAAAAAAACCATAGCATTTCATTATACGATCGTGGAATCTATATATATTTAATTAACATAAAATAACAACATATGAATTTAGGAAACTTTATATGTGTGTGTGTGTGTGTGTGTGTCGTGGCAATATTTAGAGGACTCGTATGCCTCCAATTTTCTGACTATATATTTTATTATAATTATTTATATCACAGGGTAATAATAATAATAATAATAATAATAATAATAATAAAGTAATAATAATAATAATAGCTTATGTAATCTACAACGCCATAAATATATATAAAAAAATGATTTTTTTTTTATTTTTTTTGTAAATATAAAGAGTATAATGAATTGTGTAAATTATTATTATTATTATTTTGTAAGTGTAGTTAATAGAATAAAAAAAATACATATATATGTCACTGTTAAAATTTTACGCAAAAGAAAACTAACTACCAAAACATATTGTCATAGAAAACGTAAACAAATTATTTATTTAAAGGGTTACTCGTATATTTACATTGAAAAAGAGTGGTTGGTTTATTGGGATTTATTTAAAAAGGGATGGTATACTTTTGATAGATGTGTGTGTGTGTGTGTGTGTGTGTGTGTGTGTGTGTGTGAAGGAATGTTATAGACGTGTGTGTGTGTAGGGGTGGGCATGAGTGTGTGTAGGTGTGTGTGTGTGTGTGTGTGTGTGTGTGTGTGTGTGTGTGTGTGTGTGTGTGTGTGTGTGTGTGTGTGTGTACGTGTGTCTATGTGTGTGTGTGTGTTTATGAGTGTGTGTAATATAATTAGGTGATATAATTAGGTGATATAATTAGGTGATATAATTAGGTGATATAATTAGTGGATATAATAAGGTGATATAATTAGTGTATATAATTAGGTGATATAATTAGATGATATAATTAGTGGATATAATTAGGTGATATAATTAGTGTATATAATTAGGTAATATACACAATAGAATAAATCTGAAAAATCTGTTTTTGCCTAATGTTATATTCTCCCTTCTCACCAAATCTCATCAAAATCCATATATATTCACCCACTCAAAATTTGACTCAAAAATTTTGGGTCCAAATTTGCATATATCTCGAAAACGGTGAATCTCAGAGCAAAACGGACCAAATTTCTCCCCCCCCCCCCTCAAAATTATCCCCCCTCTCATATGCATTACTCAAAATTGACATATATGGATTTTTTGACATTTTGAGTCGGTCAAATTTTGGTTTCTCGAAAAGGACTGAGAAAGAGTGTGTGTGTGTGTGTGTGTGTGTGTGTGTGTGTGTATGAGGAAAGATGGTATCGTAATGCCATAGATTTGTGTGATTGTGTCGGTGTGTGTGTGTGTTGGTGGATATTTATTTCTCTCTCTCTCTCTCTCTCTCTCTCTCTCTCTCTCTCTCTCTCTCTCTTTCTCTAAACACACATATGGATGGGATAGAGAAGGTGGTGACATTTTAGCAACGTGTAAAAAAATTGAGAGAGAAAGTGATTATTTGGTTGGGAAAGAGAGGTGGGATTATTTATATATTTTAGTAAGGTTTAATTTTAGCAAGGTTTAAAGTTTTTTTTTAGCAAAGTGTAAAAAATGTATAGAGAGAAAGTGATCATTTGGTTGGGAAATTTAGGTAGTGGCAATTTAACAAGGTTTAAAAAAATATAATATTATATAAAAAGTGGTTGTTGGTTAGGAAAGAGAAGTGTGTATATATATTTTAGCTAAGTTTAAAAATTATATATTGAAAGGGGTTGTTTGTTTAGGAAAAAAAAGGTGGGATTATATATTTTAGTAAGGTTTAAAAATTATATATATATAGAGAGAGAGAAAGTGGTTGGTTGTTGGATAGGAAAGAGAGGTGGTAGCATTTTAATAAGGTTAAAAAAATATATAGAAAGGGATTATTTGGTTAGGAAAGAGAGGTGGCTATATTTTTTTCAGCAAGGTTTATGGAATATACAGAAAGTGGTGGTTGGATGAAACAGAAAGGGGTAGTGGCATTTTAGCAAGGTAAAAAAAAAGAGAAGGAGAAGGAGAGAGAGAGAGAGAGAGAGAGAGAGAGAGAGAGAGAGAGAGAGAGAGAGAGTGTGTGTGTGTGTGCGGAGAGAGCTTTCTTTTTTTGAGCTAATTTTATAAAGGACAGTGTGTGTGTGTGTATCATGTGCGTGTGTGTGTATCATATGTGTATGTCTATATATATATATATGTGTGTGTCTGTGTCTAAATCATGTGTGTATGTGTATATATGCATGTTGTGTATATGTGTATGTGTATGTGTATGTGTGTGTGTGTGTGTGTGTGTGTGTGTGTGTGTGTGTGTGTGTGTGTGTGTGTGTGTGTGTGTGTGTGTTGTATAGGACAGAAGGGAGACTAAGGAAAAAGGAAAGGTTAGGTTAATGTAAAAGTGTCGAATGTGTTGGGGAATAGTTAAAGTTTAGAGAGAGAGAGAGAGAGAGAGAGAGAGAGAGAGAGAGAGAGAGAGAGAGAGAGAGAGAGAGGTGGGAAAGTTCATGCATTAAGTTGTGTGTGTGAGAGAGAGAGAGAGAGAGAGAGAGAGAGAGAGAGAGAGAGAGAGAGAGAGAGAGTGAAGGCAGGTGCAGGATTAGAAAAAGGGATATAAGGCATGTGTGTGTGTGTGTGTGTGTGTGTGTGTGTAGTCAGAGCAGGTATGTAAAGTGTATGTATATGTGTGTATGTATATATGTATGTGTGTATGGTGTAAGCATATGTATGTGTATATATATGTATGTATATGTATGTGTGTGTGTGTGTGTGTCATTGTATTGGTTCAACTTTAGTCATTTATATGTAGGACAATGTTACTTCAATTCTTCCCTTCCCTTCTATTCCCTTTCCTTTATTACTTATCTTTACTCTTCCTTCCCTTTTATTGCTTCTGTTTACTCTTCCTTCCCTTCTTCATTTTTATTACTTTTCTTTCTTTCTTCTTCCTTGCTTCTCTTCTCTTTCCCTCTTCCCTTTCTTCTTTCCTTCCTTTCCCTTCCCTTTCCTTTATTCCTTCTCTTTACTCTTTACTTCCTTTCTTCTCTTCTTTTATTACACCGCCCCGAAGGGGAAGGTGTATTGTTTTCGGTGCCGGATATTTATTTATTTATTTATTTATCTGTTCGTGTGTCTGTTTATAATCTAGCGTCCACAGGTTTAGCCGTATGATATTCATTTTTTTTCTATTGATAGATATTCATCATAAAACAAAATTATTAACTTTTGGGCAAAATCGGTAGAAGGTCAAGGTCACAAAAAATAAAGATAGCAAAGGGCGAGTGGTTGATGTGGTGGCGGAAATTATCTTTATTAAGGAGCGGTGTTGGCATCGAATGATGTCTTGTTTTTATTGTTTTTCTTTCCCTCTTCTTTCTTCTCTACTGTTAATTTCTATCTCTCTTCTCCCCTTCCCTTTCAATAATTTTTTTCCCTTCCTTCCCTCATTTCTTTCCTTCCTTCATGTCTCTCTCTCTCTCTCTCTCTCTCTCTCTCTCTCTCTCTCTCTCTCTCTCTCTCTCTCTCTCTCTCTTTGTGTGTGTGTGTGTGTTTGTGTGTGTGTGTACATAAAATCGTATGACTCAGTAATCTCTCTCTCTTTCTCTCTCTCTCTCATCAGGAAGGGTATGAAACAAAAAAATATTTGACAGGTTCTTATTACACCACCTGATCCCTCCATACACACACACACACACACACACACACACACACACACACTTCCCTAAAATACACATACATGCAAACACACACACTTCCCAGAACACACACACACACACACACACATTCCAAATCACACACACACACACATGTGTATGTTTAATTGTATATGTATATGTGTGTGTGTGTGTATATATATATTTGTTTAATAGTGCATGTATATGTGTGTGTGTGTGTGTGTGTGTGTGTGTGTGTGTGTGTGTGTGTGTGTGTGTATATAGTCAATTGTAGGTCATGGAGGTCACTCAATGCTAAAGAGGTCTTAACTATGCTAACGATATTAACACTCTGGACTATTTACATCCCTTCCTTCTTTCCTCCTCACTTCCTTTTTCACTCCACACTCCATTCCTTCCTTTCTCCTTGCCTTCCTTCCTCTCTTTCTCTCTCTCTCTCTCCCTCCTTCACTTTCTTTCTCACTGCCTTCCTTTTTCCCTCTCTCACTTCCTTCCCTTCCTTTCTCTCTCCTTCCTTTTCTTCCTGCTCTCCTTCCTTTCTTCCATCTTCCTTCCTCA
>JAWZYT010000618.1:0-10000 GCA_034508575.1 Petrolisthes manimaculis | reverse complement strand
CACTCTCTCTTTCAAATGTACACACACACACTCTCTCACACACATTCTTTCTCCCTTTCTCTCTCTCACACACCCACACACCCTGTCTCTCTCTCATACATTCACTCTCTCTCTCTATCTATCTCTCACACACACCCTCCCTCTCTCTCTCTCTCTCTCTCTCTCTCTCTCTCTCTCTCTCTCACACACACACACACACACACACACATGATATAAGTCTACCTTCTATAATATATTCTGTTACCATCACCTCCCATATCTGTCTCCTTATACTAAGATGTATGTTTGTATGTTTGTATGCAACGAGTCATTTTAAACCATAACATACAAATTAGGTGACATCTCTCATCTCTATATCATACACACATACATATACACATACATATACCGTACATACATACACTATTATCATATACATACATATACATACATTCACATACATACATACATACATTCATTTCATACACATACATACACATACACACACATATATATATCTTTGAACACCACTATCACCACCACCAACACCACCACTACCAACATCAACACCATCATCATCACTACCACCATCATCACTACCACTACCAACATCATCACTATCACTACCATCATCACTATCACCACTATCACCATCACCACCAAAACAGCAACAATCATTCACCATATTTGGCTTGACATTCAACAATCTTTATGTGACAGAAAGGGTGTGTGTGTGTATGTGTGTGTGTGTGTGTGTGTGTGTAATATTTTAGTGACAAGTGCTGGACGTATGTATATATGTATGTGTGTGTGTGATATGTGTGTATGTGTATGGGTGTATATGTGTGTGTGTGTGTAATATTTTGGTATCAGAGGGTGTGTGTGTGTGTGTGTGTCTGTATGTATGTCTGTGTGTGTGTAATATAGGTACAATAGGCCAGGGAGGGAGGAAGGTGAGTGTTGGGTTACAAGAATTAGACCATCATAAAAAACATAGGCTACACCGACTTGGAGTGAGTAGGTAGGATCTTATAGGTAGGATAGGCTGACTCTCACTCACTCTCACTCTCTCACTCTCTTTTTCATGTTGCACCTCATATCTCTCTCTCTCATGTTGCATCTTAACTCTTTCTCTCTTTCTCTTCACATATCTCTCTCTTTCATGTTGCATCTCCTCTCCCCCTCACCTCACCTCTCTCTCTCTCTCTCTCTTACAAACATTATCTCCCTCTATTCTATATCACACATTCCATCTCTCTTCTTTCTTCCAAACACACACACATTCTCCCCCTCTCCTTTCTCTCTCTCACACACACACACACACATGCTTCTCTTACCCTCTTCTTTCTATAGATACACACACATTCTCTCCTCCTTTATTTCTCTCTCACACATACACAGTCTCTCTCCCTCCCTCTCTCTCTCTCTCACACACACATACACACACATTCTCTCTCTTTATTCTATATCACTCTCACATACACACTCACATTCACCCCATCCCTCTTCTTTCTTTCAAACTCACACACCCATTCCCTCTCCCCCTCTCTCTCTCACTCACACACACAGAAACAGCAGAGAGAGAGGGAGAGAGGGGGGTTTTCAGCCCACTGCATATCTAAATGACTTCTACACAAGGGTGGGAAGGAGAGTGGAAATCCCATCCCGTCTAGAATAAAAAAATATGGGTTCTTTTATCTATATATTTCTTTCGTTTTTTTAATCTGTATGTTTGTAGGCGAATTGGAGGGCTGTGTGTATTGATGTGTGTTTTGATATGTGTGTGTGTGTGTGTGTGGTCAGTACGCGTGTATTTTTATATTTATTTGTATATGTATGTACAAAGAGAGAGAGATATGTGTATAATTATCAATTTTTTTCATAGTGCCTATAGACGAAGGTACAGTTGAACACATGAATGGGTGGTACAGTCCATGGCAGCAGGTGAAAGATACTTGTCCCATTTGAGTAACCACCAGTGTCTATTATCAGGTACTGAGATCCATGTAAGGAAGGAAGGAAGGAAGGCAGGACAGTAGAGAAGATGTGGGAATAGGGGGACAGCCTTTGGTGGGGGAGGGGTTAGGGGGGTGTTGGGGGTGAGGGAGTAGGGGGATAGGTTTGCTAGGGGGTGGTTAGGGAGGTGCGGTAGAAGAGAACAGGCTTTCTACCCATCCCAAGCCTATCCCACTATCCATCTGGTGCCTGTCCCCTATTCCCGCACCCCCTTAATTAAAAAAATGATGGTAGAGAGAGAGAGAGAGAACCTTGCAACCCAAAGTATTATCGTTTTAATATATTTTAATATCTGGTGTGCCGATTGGGGTACATGTCGGAGAGACGATCAAAGATGTTTCCCAGCATGGTGTATTGGGGACTCCAGTTTTTGATAGTATACACTAGGCGGTTCTCACATCTCCTAAACGTTTTGAGGACGAGCGAGAACCTGAAGGAAGACACACCCACGTCGTTGTTTGGATCGAAGGGGTCCAGGATACAGAGAAGGGAGGGGTCGTGTCCTGAGGGGGCCGTGCGTTGGATCTCACTCTTGGATACGACGTGTTCTGATTCCCTCACGCTGATGCCCAAGTTGTCAAAGTCGAATCTATGCCCGAAGAAGTGGAGGAGGTTGAGGAGTAGTCGTGATAGTAGTTGTGGTGGTTGTGGTGATGGTTGTTGTGGTAGCTCTATTTCTGTTTGTTGTGGTTGATGTTGTTGTGGCTGTGTTTGTGTCTCTGTTTGTTGTTGTGTTGGCTGTTGTTGATGTTGTTGTGGTTGTGGTGGCTGTGTTTGTTCTTGAAGTTGTTGTTGTGGTGGCTGTGTTTCTGTTTGTTGTTGTGGCTGTGGCTGTGTTTCTGTTTGTTGTTGTTGTGGCTGTGTTTGTGTCTCTGTTTGTTGTTGTGGTTGTGTTTCTGTTTGTTGTGGTGGCTGTGTTTCTGTTTGTTGATGTTGTTGTGGCTGTGTCTCTGTTTGTTGTTGTTGTTGTGGTTCTGCTTGAAGTTGTTGTTGTTGTGGTGGTGTTTCTGTTTCTGGGTGGCAGTAATATAGCTGGAGGAAAGCTACTGTGAGGAGTGTGAGTGAGTAGGAACTGACGCCTCCTGTATATACCATGTGTAGGTTCTCTTGACGTACCAGTAACTTCAACACCATGAGAAGGGGAGCCATGTCAGGGAAATACAGCATAAAGTCTTTAATGAGGCTCACGGCCAGTACACCCGTCTTACAGTTGATGGTGATGTCTGTCCCCAACTTGGTCCGGGCGTCGACAAACCTCACCAGGGGTATGTTGGCCTTGACGATCTACAGCGTTCCCTCAGCGGCGATATTCTCACGGTCGAGTCCCGCGCGGAGGTGAGTGTAGGGTGCGTCTCCAAGATCTCCGAGTATGGTAATATCTAGATCACTGGAGGGAAGGTAAAGTCCTGTACCAGAGCTGCCTACCATCTCCACACGTGCCTGGGGCCATAGACACTTCACCACTTCCCTTATTTTCTCTGTCACCTCACGTCTGGCTTTTCGTTCCCTCGGTGTTGGACTCAGCCACTTGTACAGATCGATAATTTCTTGGTTGAGGCCGTAAAATCCATAATACGGTCCATTCCTCACCCACGAATACTGTCTGTTCTTCTCCATCTGTTGTCTCCACAGCATTAGTAGTATCTACTACTACTACTACTATTTCTACTACTCCTCATAACTCTTTTGTTCTTCCTCGTTTCGTTTCAACCTTTCTACCTCCTACTCCTCATCTACTTTTTTCGTGTCATCTTGCCCCTACTCCTACTCCTCCTCCTCCTCCTCCTGTTCCCTTTCCTTTTCTGTCTACTCCTCTCCTCCTCCTACTTTCTATTCCTCCTATTTCCTGTTATCTTGCCTCACCTCCCACTCCTCCTCACTTTCCTATTTCTTTACTCCTTTCTGTTTATCATTCTCCCCCTACTCCTTCTCCTCCTTCTTCTTCTCCTCCTCCACCCCTTTCTCTTCCTCCTCCTCCTACACAGACGACGTAACCTGCTTTTGTTGTTTTTGTATTTGTTGCTACCTTCTTCTCCTCCTATTCCTTCGTCTTCTCGCCTCAGCGACCTTCTACGATTTGTTGCCTCTTACGTCGTTGTGATCAAGGGAAGACGACTCAACAACCCGGTCGTCCCCTTGTTGAGTGACGAATGGGGAAGCAGAGACTCCTGTGTTCTGTTGACTGACTGTTGTGTCCTTCCGTTTATTCACGAGTGTTTTAGTAGAGTCCCCCTGTTTATTGACCACTGTTTTATTTGGGACCTTGACACCCTGTTTAGTGACGAGTGTTTGAGTGGGGATTTGTTTATTGACAATTGTTTTATTTGGGACCTTGACCCCTTCTTTATTGACGAGTTTTGAAGTAGAGTTCCCCTGTTTATTGACGTGTGTTTTAGTAGCGTCCCCCTGTTTTTTTACCAGTGTTTTATTAGGGACCTTGACACCCTGTTTATTAACGATTTTTGAAGTAGAGTTCATCTGTTTATTGATGAGTGGTGAAGTCGATGCGTCCTGTTTACTGACAACTGTTTTAGTGGCGACTTTGACCTCCTGTTTACTGACAATTGTCTTAGTGACCTTGACCTCCTGTTTATTGACAAGTGTTTTAGTTGGGTCACCCTGTTTATTGACAACTGTTTTAGTGGGGATTTTTACCTCCTGTTTATTGACAATTGTTTTATTTGGGACCAAGACCTCCTGTTTACCAACGAGTGTTTTAGTGGCATCTTTCACCTCTTGTTTATTGACAAGTTGTGAAGTAGAGTCTCCCTGTTTATTGACGAGTTGTGAAGTAGAGTCTCCCTGTTTATTGACGAGTTGTGAAGTAGAGTCTCCCTGTTTATTGACAAGTTGTGAAGTAGAGTCTCTCTGTTTATTGACGAGTTGTGAAGTAGAGTCTCCCTGTTTATTGACGAGTTGTGAAGTAGAGTCTCTCTGTTTATTGACGAGTTGTGAAGTAGAGTCTCCCTGTTTATTGACGAGTTGTGAAGTAGAGTCTCCCTGTTTATTGACGAGTTGTGAAGTAGAGTCTCCCTGTTTATTGACGTGTGTTTGAGTGGGGACTTTGACAAGTGTTTGAGTGGGGAGTTTGACGAGTTTGACGAGTGTTTGAGTGGGGACTTTGACCTCCTGTTTACTGACAAGGGGTGAAGCAGAGACCGTCGTTGTAGCTTTCCGGAGTGAGGAGGACGAGGCAGAAGCAGCAGCAGCAGAAGCAGCAGCAGCAGCAGCAGCATAGGTAGCGTACTTGGGTATCAACATGGTAGTGGTGGTTGTGGTGGTGGTTGTAGGACTAGTAGTTGTATTAGTAGTAGTAGTTAGAGGAGGTCGAGTCTCCCTCAACCTCTTCTTCTCCTTCCCATCTCGAGGGTTGAAGGAAGAGGGGTTATTGTTGCTCTCCATGTACTTTAGTAGTAGTAGTAGTAGACACCTTAGATAATTTCCCCCATACAACACAATTCCTTGATAAGAGAGAAAAATACAACGTGTGTTAAGTACCCGCGAAGAAACTGGGATTATAACGAGTACTTAGAAAAAAAATAATAAAAACATGAGAGGCTGCCAAACCAAACCAAACACACACACACACACACATACACGCATACATATACATACACATACATACTAATACACATACATACATATATATCTTCACTACTTTTTCACACCTCCCTCACACACACACATCCTCCCTACTCTGACATGTCTTATACATCTTTACTATTCACTCACACTTCGCAACACACACACACACATGCCACGAAGCTCTCTCTAATGAGGCTACATGAGAGAGAGAGAGAGAGAGAGAGAGAGAGAGAGAGAGAGAGAGAGAGAGAGAGAGTATACCTTGATGGTGATACAACAAGAGCGACCCCCTCCCTTCCCTTCCCTCCCTTATAACCCAGCCTCCTCCGTCTCAGAGCCTCAGTTGGTCTCTGGGTGTCGTGGGGGAAGGATGTTACGTTCCGACCTCCACCGCACTTACCACGTGGCTTGCGCTTCCCTGTAGACAACCAACCACCCACCTGGAACTGAAAAGACATCTGTACTACACCTCTACCACTGAGACGCTTGCACTTAACACCACCTACCACTGAGACACTTACACTGATACACTAGTCCACTTTTTTCTTCCTTGCCACTTATATATACACTTTTTACCACCACCTACCACCTAACTACTACTACTACCACTTATCCAAAGCCACTTCTACCACTGACACCCCTGTATATTTTCCCCTGCACTTTACCACTACAAAAACCATCTACCCACCTACCCACCTTAACTATTTACATTATATCGTTTCAACTACCTCTAAGAAATAACATCTTACCTACTTACCTACCTACCTACCATTTACACACCTGATTAACTAACACCTACAGTACGACCACACACACACACACACACACACAATTATTTCCACCTTCCAAGCACCGACTATAAACACACAAACACACATACACACCATCTTGTGAAAAAGAAAGAGAGAGATAGAAAAAAAACTCAGTGATCTTTCTTCCACACGTCACTTAATTAAGGGGGGTGCGGGGGTAGGGGACAGGCTTGGGGGGGAGGGGGGGTGCGGGAGTAGTAGGGGACAGGCATTCTACCCACCCCCAAAATCTTGATCTTGCCCACCCCAAACTTGTCCCCCTATTCCCGTACCCCCCCTAAACCTCACCCCAAGCCTGTCCCTCTACTCCCACACCCCCAAGACTCCCCCGCACACCCCCAAACCCCCCCCCCCCCCTCAAGAGCCTGTCCCCTGCTCCCGCGCACCCCCAAAAACCCCCACACACGAGCCTGTCCCCTATTCCCGCACCCCTCCTAAACCTCACCCAAGCCTGTCCCCTACTCCCGCACCCCCAACCCCCCCCCCCACGAGCCTGTCCCCTACTCCCACACACCCTTGGTTATATTTGAACAACTGATTCCTCCAAACTATTCCAAGCAACAACAGAACACCATTAGTTTTGTTTATCTGGTCCTGTTTCCTGGCATAGATATTGTACTTTGGAGGAATCATGGCACTCGTAAATGTAAACAAACAAAAAAAGGATTATTGAATTTACCTCCTTAATCAAAATAAAACCTGGGGAGAAAAAAGACGAATTTATTTCCCTAACTATATACTTTGCTCCTCCCCAGCCCCTCCCACATTTCAGCATCAACATAAAAAAGAGTTAAAACGAGTTATTAATTAGTTTAAGACCACAGGGACGAGTGTACGAGTGATACGAGTAAGACTTGGAAAATAAATAGGCTAAATATATATATACACACATACGAGTAGGTAAAGTGAAGGGAGAAGTGATTGATGGATGGATAGATTGATTGATATATTATGTGCCACAACAGCGAGGTTCATATAGCGCCAGAGAAAAACGGTGATAGGCGAAGAGGAATGAATGAACAGTGAATAGAAGCAGCGAGACAACAGTGAGTGAGTGAGTAAAGTGATTCAAAACTCTCGAGTATAAAACCGAGACGAGACAGACTGAACCGTGAGTAACCAAATCACGAGATAAAAATATAATAAGACCGAAAATAAAAAAAAAAAAAACACGAGGTGATCAAGAAAAAGCCTATAAACAAAAAATAGATATAAATAATCGTAAAGTAAAAAACTAAGCCGGTGAACAGAGGGAAAAACCCGCGAATTGATTACAAAACAAGAAAAGCACGTAAACAGTGTTTAAAAAAATCAGCGAAGTGAAAAAATAAAAAGACAAGGAAAAAAAAACGCGAACAAAGTGTAAAAAAATTAAAAACACGAACAGTAAAAAAAAAAAAACACGCGAAGTGAAAAAAAAAATACGCGAACAGTATTAAAAATAAAATAAAATAAACCGTGAACAAGAAGAGGGTATAAGACGCGTGTGTGTGAGAACCATTCATTAAGAGAGAGTGAATAAGGTTGAAAATAAAGATGACAGCCACCAACATGAAATATTACAATGTGATGGTGATGGTGGTGGTGGTTGTTGTTGTTGTTGTTGCAGCCTTTGTACCTGCTGCTGCTGCTGCAATGACTGATTTGCAACTGAGCATGTAAGTACAGCACACATACATACATACACAGAATGCTGCATACACACACAGAATTATTTACAATGTTCACACACTACTCATACACACACACCTATACTTCCCAGCCCCCCCATACACACACACATCTATACTACCCATACACACACATACACACACACATAAAGCTTCACAATGTCCATACACACTCACACACATACACACTCCACCCATACACCCACTTCCCAACACGCACATAATGATACACACACCCATTTTCCTCATATGCATATAATTATACACACGCACACTCCACCCATACAACCCAACAAACACACACCTACACACACACTTCCTAACACAACACACCAACATATACACACACACCTACACATACACACACACACATACACACACACACACATCCCAACACACACACACAGACACACACACTTCCCAAAACACACACACACACAAGACTGAAGTTTACAAGTGGAGTCCCTCAAGGTTAAGTATTGGCACTAATAATGTTCTTAATATATTATAGGCTAAAAAAGATACAAAAAAAAAAAAATTATTACTGAGGTACTAGATGACTTGGACAAAATGGTAGAGTGGAGTTATAAATGACAGATGGAGTTTAATGTAGATAAATGTTATGTTTATTATTATTAAGTTTGGAAGAAGTGAGAAGTGTGTGTGTGTGTGTGTGTGTGTGTGTGTGTGTGTACATTGTGAATCTGTGTGTGTGTGGACATTATGTGTGTGTATGTGTGTGTGGGCATTGTGAAGCATTCTGTGTGTGTGGGTGTATGTGTGTGTGGATATTTTGAAACATTGTGTGTATGTGTGTTTTGTACTTACATGTTTATTATTAAGTTTGGAAGAAGTGAGAGAAGACCAAGGATGTAAATTGACAATACAAACTTGGAAACAAAATATTAATTAAATGAAGCAGAGAAAGAAAGATATTTAGGGGTACTGGTAAATAATTAAGAAATACTACCCAACACACACACACACACACACATCTATACTACCTAGCCTCCTCATACACGACACACACACACCTATATTCTACCCATTCACACACACACACTCACACCTATACTACCCATACACACACACACCTATAGATATACTACCCAACCCCTCCACCCCCACCCCCACACACACACACCTATACTACCCCCCACCTACCCTCCCCCCTCTCCACACACACACACACATACACACAGACACAGCCTTCTAACGAGCTTCAGACCACCAACCATAACTCCTTCCATTCCTTCCCTCCTAAACATTCCATCACTCACCCCGTTAAGGAACCCTGTAGTTCGTTTTTTGTTACATTGGAGTGACTTAATTCCTCCAAAGTAACCCAGGAAACAGGACCAGATGGACAAAAATAATGGTGTCCTGTTGCTTGGAATAGTTTGGAGGATTCAGTTGCTCCAGACTTACCAACACAAACTTTTTATAGTAAGAAAATTGGAGTCTTCTGATTCCTCCTGACAATGCCACGAAACAAGCTCCTTCCATATAGGTGGTGTTTCGTGGCAATATTTGAAGGACTCATTTATCTCCAATTCTCTGACTACCGGTACATCACAGGGTCCCTTAAACACACATATACACACACACACTAACACTTATATGGAAGGAGTGTGTGTGTGTGTGTGTGTGTGTTTCGTGGCAGAGTCAGGAGGAATCACAAGCCTCCACCAGTTCTCAAACAAGGGGGTGCGGGAGTAAGGGACAGGCTTGAGGGTTGATGGGGGGGGAGGGGAATAATGGGACAGGCTATACCCTTACCCCCCTTAAGGAAGTCTAGCCCTACATAGAGAGTCTGGAGGTCCTGTGGTTAGGTTATTATAGCTTATAGGGACGTTTGTGGTCACTCTCTGTTGGTGATGGTGTTGGTAATGGTGGTGTGGCAGGTTTACCAAGTTTTCTACGGACCTACAAGCCTGG
>JAWZYT010000617.1:0-17575 GCA_034508575.1 Petrolisthes manimaculis | reverse complement strand
TGATTGTGGAGTAGCAAGAGAAAGGAATAGGGATAATGACAGGCTTTCATATATGTGTGTGTGTGTGTGTGTGTGTGTGTGAGAGAGAGAGAGAGAGAGAGAGAGAGAGAGAGAGAGAGAGAGAGAGAGAAAGAGAGAGAGAGAGAATAACAATGAGCTCAAATTGTGATAGATTGGAAAATACTTTGGAGGAAAAAAAATTCCGTACATGAACCTAATGATAATAGCAAATGATTATTACACACAATATTAAAAACAAAAATAAACAGAATAAGGAGAACAAAATAAGAAAAATAAAAACACAAGAGTGACGGTAGAAGAATGCACTAATTACGTTGAGGATGTAAAAAAAAATAAAAGAAAGAAAAATGACTGTGTGTGTACATGAAAAATAATTGGGTAGGTAGCTTTCTATACACGAGTGAGGGACGTGTGTGTGTGTGTGTGTGTGTGTGTGTGTGTGTGTGTGTGTGTGTGTGTGTGTGTGTGTGGGGTGGGGGGTGGGGGGTGGGGGGTGGTGGAAAGATGTATATTCTATCTATCTATGTAATATCTATCTATCTATCTTTAACTATTCCAACCACAGGCCACCAATAGTTTTCTTCATCTGGACCTGTTTCTTGGCATACTTTGGAGGAATCAAGGCATTCTAATCTATCAAAAGTATACTCTCCCCTTAAGGACCCTGTGATTGTGTATGATAATTGGAGGCTTATGATTCCTCCTGACTATGCCACAAAACAAGCTCCTTCCATATAGATAGTGTTTCGTGCCAATATTTGAAGGACTCTTTTACCTCCAATTTTCTTACTACAATACAGGGTCCCTTAAACTCTTTACAAAACTTGGACACACTGATGTTGGCTCCATAATCAAGGTAAGGTATAGCCATTTCAACCTTCACACGACAAGATACCAAGCTGCATCGATACCACACTAATTAGCATAGGAAAATATCTGGGGGGCCTGCTTGCATAATGAGGCCTTAAATCCTTCGTCCATCTCAGACACACAATAGCTTGGCCACATCATCAAAGTCACAGTTTAAACATTTTCATCCACACTTGACAACTTGGTTCTTCGATACGACGTTAATTAGCATGCCAAGGTTTCCGCCTGCTTGTATAATGAAGCTTTAAATTGGTCTCCAGCGCTAAGTGACGTGCCTTGACGCAACTTATGGCTGATATCTGAGGCTACATCGACGTCGGCACCTGCTGCGTTGGAGGGGAGGAGGGGGACAGAAGGTAGGTAGGTAGGTAGGGCGAGGAGGGGGCGGGAGGGGAAGGGAAGGGGGGACAGAAGGTAGGGAGGAGGAGAGGAGGGGATGGGAAGGTAGGGCGAGGAAGGGGCCACCCACACTGATAACTGGGGGACCTCTTTCACGGTAGTTGGTGTGAGTTTCTTGGGTTGGTGGTAGACTATTACAGGTGATTGGTTCATCCTCAGCCAACCACACCACACAGGCATATTATTTGTAGGAGTTGAAGGGATCGTCTTGTTGTTCGATTTTCTTCAGCCGGGGAAAAAAACATTCGATATTATTTTCTAATTATTTATAGAACTCTTCGGAATGTACACATAAATATAGAAATGTACAGTGCACGTGATTAAAAACTAGCCTATTCATGAGTTAGATATGCTAGCGTAAAAATATGAATAAGGAACAACATATATACAAATGAATAAATAAATAAATAAATAATGGTGTACACATGAATAAGGATGAACAACACATACATTCATGAGGAAAGAACATGTCGCAACACTTCCCTTCCCTTCACCAAATAAAAGAGAATTACAGATAGAGGAATTAATTAAAGTGAATCATCTCTCTCCTCTGATATGGTTTGGTATAAGGAACATGTCACAACACTTCCCTTCCTTCCTTCCAACAATACAAGTGAGCTACAGTGAGAGGAATTAATTAAAGTGAAACATCTCTCTCCTCTGATATGGTTGGTTTGGTTTGGTATAAGGGATATGTTGCAACACCTTCCCTTCCACCCAATACGACGCTAGGGAGAAAGCTACAGTGAGAGGAAGGTGAATTATCTCTCCCCTCTGGTTTAGTAACAAGGCTGTAAGACCCACCCTTCAACTATAAAAAAAAAAAAATGAACAAGCCAGCAAACCAGCAAGTCGTCCCTCTTAAAGACAAAAGGCCGGGGCGAGTCGCAGGTGTATAAAGACATCTTACAGGGAGGTCCGTCCATTAACTCACCATTTCATCTCTTTCATCAATCAGAGGAGGAGGAGGAGGGGGTACGGGTCCTTGTTCGAAACCCGTCTTTAATATTCACTCGCTCCTCCCCCATTCCTTTACCTCAGAGGGTCGGCCGAAAACTATTGGTACGAGGGACGCAACGCTGGGAAAAGAAAAGATCTGTTGTTTGTGGGTTCGTGTCGACAGGGGTTTTGTAGCTTGTCGACACGACCTGCGAGGTTCTGTGGCCGCTTGTGGTATTCCCATTTATTCTACACACACTCCTCCCCTTATTTACATACGGGATTGGTTGGCTTAATAACGCGGTGTGTGTGTGTGTGTGTGTGTGTGTGTGTGTGTGTCATTGGGTACTGTACGTGCATGTGTGTGTCTGTGTGTGTGTGTGTGCGTGTGTGTGCGTGTGTGTGTGTGCGTGTGTGTGCGTGTGTGTGTGTGTGTGCGTGTGTGTGTGTGTGTGTGTGAGTGTGTGTGTGTTCGTGTGTGTGCGTGGACTGTGTATGTGTGTGTGTGGGCGTATTAGTGTGGGAGTGGGTAAATAAACGAGTTTTGGGCTTGTGTGTGTGTGTGTGTGTGTGTGTGTGTGTGTGTGTGTGTGTGTGTGTGTGTGTGTGTGTGTGTGTGTGTGTGTGTGTGTGTGTGTGTGTGTGTGTGTGTGTGTGTGTGTGTGTGTGTGTGTGTGTGTGTGTGTGTGTATATGTGTGTGTGTGTGTGTGTACCAACCAGTATATTTTCCCTCTGGGTTTACCTGGCATGGTCACTGGTGAAGTTGCTAATGTTAGCGCGTTGTTTATGGACTCTTAGCCAAACCTAACTCACTCCTAAGTAAGCAAGAGGTGGTTAGATGCTCCACCTGCTATTTACAGACCACCATCTCTTCTCTCTCGTATAACTGCTGTCTTCATTTACCAACCACCGTCTTCCAGTCTTATCAGTTTCTTTTTCTATTACCGTAATTACATGAGGTGCCTTCTTTAGTGCTGCCATCTATGGAGGGATACGAGCACATGGGCGTAGTGTTGATTTTACTAAGATTATATTATACTATTTATGTTTTTACCTCTACTACTATTAAGGGATAAAAGAGAACATGTTTTGTTGTGTTAATGTGGAATGCTATGTTGAGTGTTTTGGGTGTTGTGATGTTTTAATGTTGTACAAGTTGCTGTGTTGTGTTGCTGTGTTGTGTTGTGTTGCGAGTGTGGAAGGAATGGTGATGGAAAATAGAGTTTGTTGCGGTGATGGTGTTACTTCCTCTGTGTGTAATTATTGTGGTCACTTTATTTGCGTGTGTTGTGTGATCTGACCATGGTAATTGCGTGTGCATATTGTATTAACAATTTACGTGATGGTGTTACTTCCTGTGTGTGTTATTGTGGTAACTCTATTTTGGTGTGTTGTGTTATGTGTTTTGCATTGAACATTAACGTTTCTCGAGTGTTTTGTCGTGTGTATTGTATTGATATTTTTAAAACCTCGAGAATTGTGTTGTGATGTGCATGTGAACGAGTGGGTGGCAAAGTAAGAAGAGAGAACAACCTGACTGTGTGGGATGTTGTGTTGTTGTTGATGATGTGTGTGAGTTGTAGTGTTTTTATATTGTGTTGATGTTGTTGTTGTTGTTGTTGTTTGTGTGTGTGTGGCAAGGCAGGGAAAAAGATGCACACTGTGTGAGTTCTATAGGGTATTTGAGTTTTTGTTGTTGTTGTTGTTGTTGTTATTGTTGTTGTGTTTTGTGTGTGGGTGGCAAGGCAGGAGTGGAGTGGCAGGCGTGATCCTCCACAGGTCTGGTCATGACTGGGGGAGGCGCAGCAGGCAGGGGGGAGAGGCAAGAAGAGGCAGGGAGGAAAGAAGAAGGAAGTGGGAGGGACAGGCAGGGGTGGCAGGCAGGGAGGGAAAAAGCAGAGTGAAGAGGCAGGCAGGGAAGAAACAGGAAGGAGGTGGGAGGGACAGGCAGGGGTGGCAGGGAGGGAGGAAAAAAACAGAAAGGGGAAAGCAGGGGGAAGAGACAGGCAGGGAAAAAAGAAGCAGGAATGTGAAAGCAGAGTATAGAGAGGCAGAAAAGAGGGAGAACAAACATGAGGAGACAGAAAGTGAAAGAAGGTAGATAGGTGAAGAAAGAGAAGGGGAAAGAAGGTAGGCAGGTGAAGGCAGAAAGGGGGAAAGAAGGTAGGTAGGTGAAGGAAGAAAGGGGGAAAGAAGGTAGGTAGGTGAAGGAAGAAAGGGGGAAAGAAGGTAGGCAGGCAGAGGTAGACTGACAGGGGAGAATGGCATGTAAACAGAAGATAAGTTGTGAAGGGGAGAGCAGACCCCTGATGGGTGTCCTACAACTCAGCAGTTTGGGCCTCACACGGAGTTACCCCCACCTTCAACATTCCCCTCTACCACCACCACCACCACCACACATTCCTCACCATCCTCCACCAATTCTATTCCTCCTCCTCCTCCCTCCACACACACACACACACACACACACACACAAAAGAACATGGAAATAAAGAGTGGGTAAAAGCCACATGTTTTCATGGTTGGCCACACAACTTGCTTCAGTCTGTTTTGTTGCACAGGAGAAATAAATGTTGTGTTGCACAGTTTGCCAGACTCTCTCCTTCCCCCCCAGACACCTCGAGTACAATTTTCTTTTTGTTTTGTGTACACCATGAGGTTCGTGGGTGGAGTGTGTAACGAAGAACTGCATGTGTGCATGAGTTTCCAACACAGCAACTTTGGTACCTGATAAGAGGTATGATACGGCTGTGTTTGTATAATCTTTTGGCCTTAATCACCAATTGCGATTGTTGCGTGTAGAAAATGAAGTATGGGATGTGATCACGCCTAGAGCCATGACCAACAAACCCCAAGGAGGGCTGACTGGCTGGCTGACTGGCTGGCTGACTGGCTGACTGGCTGACTGGCTGGCTGACTGGCTGGCTGGCTGACTGGCTGACTGGCTGGCTGGGACTGCCTCGGAAAGCCAGCCAGCCAGCCAGCCACACGCTCACTCGCTGATAAAATGCAAATTGATTCTGGAAGACCTTTCATTTTCACGGGGCTTCGTTCCCACGGCGCCTGTCCCACACACACATACATACTAGATCCCCAAACCTGGAACCTGGAACCTGGAATTTGGAATTTGGGGCCCCCTTTTGAGGAAGAAGGGAAACACTACATGTGTCCTTCTTACTCACTTAACTAAAGGATTTCCTATACGCAAGAAGGGAGTGCCCGTTAGAGTACACACATACATACATACACACACACACACACAGAGAGAGAGAGAGAGAGTTAGAGTTAGGGAGAGAGAGAGAGCGAGAGAGCGAGCAAGGGGAGGAAGAAGATACGCAACTTTCCCAACCGCGTCCGAAACTCAGTGAAATGGAGTGAAGTGAAGTGGTTGAGTTGGACCACACACACACACACGCCTGCTTCACCTGTGTCTATTAACCAACTCATTCTCTCCGCCACGCAGCATGTACCGCTTACATATATTGTCTGAACCTGCTCTGCCTGCCTGCCTGCCTGTCTGTCTGCCTGCCTTCCTGATACCCTGCCTCACTCACTGCCTGCCTGCCTCACTACCCTGCCTCACTCACTACCTGCCTGCCTGCCTGCTTCCCTGTTCTCTCAGACCGTATTAACTGTATATTTTTATGTGAATGAATCACCTATACTTTATACTCTATACCTATACTTCTATTGGAATGAGTTACAAGGTATATATAATAATTACTATATCTAATTTATACCTATACTTCAACGTGTATATAATACTGTCTAATTTTATCCTAATACTTCAACGAGTTTAGTATACATCTTTAATTAAGGGAGTAATTCACTTGTGTTACATTGGAGTGCCTTGATTCCTCCAAAGTGTGCCAGGAAACAACAGGGACCACATGAACAAAAATAATGATGTTTGTTCTGTTGCTTGGAATAGTTTGGAGGATTCAGTTGCTCCAGATTTACCAACACAAAATTTTCCCCTTAACCAAATTATTACATATTTTTATCCCCGTGAATCTCTGGCATTATAGGTCAACATTTTATCCGAATTATTAAACTTCATAAAAAGATTGCATGGGTAATTTGACGTGGGTTGGTTGATTGGTTGATTGGTTGGTTGATTCGTTAGTTAGTTGGTTGGTTGGGTGATTGGTTGGTTAGTTAGTTGGTTAGTTAGTTGGTTGATTGGGGGATTGGCTGGTGATTTTGTTAGTTACTGGATGATTGGTTAGTTGGTTAGTTACTTGGTTGGTTAGTTACTTGGTTGGTTGGTTAGTTGGTTAGTTAGTTAGTTGATTAATTACTTAATTATTTGGTTAATTGGCTGGTTAGTTGGTTATTTGGTTAATTAGCTGAGTTTTGTTAAGTCTGAGTTATATATTTAGTTTAGGGGGCGAGATCTACTCACTGCTCCTGTATTTATCGTTAATTATTAAGTCGTAGCTTGACGGTAGCCAGAGAAAATTGGAAGAGAAAGTAAGGGAGAGTATGGGTGTGAGGAGGGAAGATAGAAAAGGGAGAGGAGGGAAGATAAGAAGGGAGAGTAAAGGGTGTGTGGAGGGTAGATAGAAAGGGAGAGTAGAGGGTGTGAGGAGGGAAGATAGAAAAGGGAGAGTAGATGGTGTGAGGAGGGTAAATAGAAAGGGAGAGGAGATGGTGTGTAAAGGAAAATAGAAATGAGGAGAGAGAGAGAGAGAGAGAGAGAGAGAGAGAGAGAGAGAGAGAGAGAGAGAGAGAGAGAGAGAGTGCGTGGCTCACTACTTACTCCAGCGTTGAAATTACCAGACCAACCCTGCAATAACTTACAGTGTGGGGGCAGCTAGGGTCTCTCTCCTATATAGTGATCGGTGGTAATACTCTCTCTCTCATACACAGAGAGAGAGAGAGAGAGAGAGAGAGAGAGAGAGAGAAAGTGGGGTACAGTATGTGTTTTGTTATTTATTGAGTTCCTGTGTGAATCATTCTGTTTTCATTTATCAGTATATTTTTTTTGTTTACATTATTTCCACTTGCGGTTGAGCATAGTGTATTTTAACTCAATGAATTAAAAGTGCCTCCTCCTCTCCCTCTCTCCTACCCTATCATATCCAGTACCCATAATGCACCAGCGTGGGTAGGAGAAGGAGGAAGAGGAGGAGAAGAAGGAGGAGGAGAAGAAGGAGGAGGAGGAGAAGGGTAAAGAGTTCTCCCATTACCTTTCTGAGTGGTACCTGATACTCCACGCTCTCCCCTGATACCCTTACAATGCATTCAGGCCGCAAGTAAGTTAATAGAAGGGGAAACGGTGGGAAAAGAAGGGAAGAGAGGGTGTGTGGAGAAAGTAAGTGAATGAGAGAGAGGAGGAAGAGGAGGAAAGTGTAGAAGATTGAAGAAAAAGAAGGTGGGAGTAAGTGGAAGAAGAAGAGAAGAGAGGGTGTGTGGAGGAAATGAGTGAATGAGAGAGGAAGAAGAGAAGAGTGTAAAAAGTGAGTGAATGAGAGAGAGGAAGAGAAAATTGAAGAAAAATGATGGGTGGAAATATTATGATGGAAGAGGTATACGAGAGCGAAAGAGAGAAGGAGGAAATGAAGGAAAGGGGGAGATGGTAAATGAAAACATGAATGAAGATGGAAAAGAGATGAGGAAAGAAGGGAGAGATGGAGAAAGGGAGAGAAAAGGTGGCTAATGATGTGGAGAAAGAAAGGCAGAGATGAAGGAGGGGAGAGAGATGGAGAAAGAGAAAGAGAGGCAGGTTAGAAGGGGAGAGAGATGGAGAAATAGAAAGAGAGGCAGGTTAGAAGGTATAGGGAATAGAGACTGAGGAAGGGAAACCAGAAAGGACCGAGAGAAAGCCCAAGAGTGGAATAAATAATTTTGAGGTAAAGATGAAAGCAGCTAAGTACTCATAAGGCCTCACTTGGCATAACCTGCTGCATATATAATAAGTCCGTAGCCCCTTATCTATATTATTATCTTTATCTCTTTATCTCGGTCTCTTTATCTCAGACACAGCCGGGATAAAGTATGGGAAAAACACCAGCATCTTTTTTTTTTTTTTTTTTTTTTATTCCTGGTCAATCTTTCTTTACATTATAATAATTATTCTACACAGGATGGGATGGACAGTGTTGTGTTGTGGGTCTTCCAAGGGTTACGGTACTTTAGGGGGAAGTTTTTATATAGTAACACACACACACACACACTCAGGGTATCAGTTTACCTATTACCATGCAGGTGAATGAGTCATTATGTAAATATTATCTTTTTTTTTAAATATAGTTGTAAGTGAAAATTCTGTCTACCATCACAATTATAATCCTATGTTTGTTTATTTATTTATTTATTTATTTATTGAGAGAGAGAGATGGTTTGTTTTGAGCTTTATTAATTACTGCATAAATTATGATACATTATTGTGCATTATTGATTTCTTGCAGTGTGTAAGTGAAAATTAATGAAGAACTTTGCAGAATATAAAACACGACTGAGAGTGATCCAAAATCGAAGGTGGACAAGAAATAGTGAAATCCAAATATAACAACAATAAAGAGATAAATATATATGCAGAGAAGTTTTGTGTCTGGACTTGAGAACAAACATACAGAGTTGTAAAAAAAAAAAAAAAAAAAAAAAAAAAAAAAAAAAAAAAGTGAAATCCGTGAAAGGTGCACCGATGTGAGAAAATGCCTCGACCAAATTGTGGCAGAAAGTCCCTGGTCTGAAATGGTATATAAGACAGCACGGAGGTAATGGTGGAAACGAGGTGAAAAAGGAGTGTGTGTGTGTGTGTGTGTGTGTGTGGGAGGTACTGATAACGCATGAATGAACCGTGAACTGTTAGCATGATACAAAAAAAAAAACATGAATGAGTGTTATAGAAAGCAAAGAGTGGATATGAATGAAGTGAATGTGATGGAAGAAATAAATGAATGAATGTGATAGAAAAAGAAATAAATGAATGAGTGTTACAGAAAGCAAAAGAGTGGAAATGAATGAAGTGAATGTGATAGAGAAAGTAAGGAATGAAAATGAATGAATGGTATAGAAAAAGCAAGTAAATGAAATGAATGTAGTGAATGAGATATAGAAAACAATGAAAAAAAAGATGAATGAAGTGAACGACATAGTAACCCACCCAGTAATAAAAAAAAAAAAAATGAATGGCCACAGAATAAATAAATAAAAACTGAATGAAACTTTATAAAATGGTCCCAAATAAATTTCTTAGGCCCTGAAATTAATTGATAGATTGGAGTACCTTGATTCCTCCAAAGTACGCCAGGTAACAGACCCAGAGGAAAAAAAATAATGGTATCCTGTTGCCTGAAAAAAATAGGATACAGTGTTGGTAAATCTGGAGCAAATTATTCCTCCAAACTATTCCAAGCAACAGACAAGCATTATTTTTGTTCCTTTCGTTCTGTTTTCTGGGATACTTTGGAGGAATCAAGTTGCTCCAATGTACCAAAAGTATACTCTCCCCTTAATTAAGTCTAGTACACTGTTGCCATCTCGTCTTTCATTAATGATTGTGTGGAGGATAGATATTGTAGACCAATTAACTTGTACCATTATCACAGTCAAAGGCGAATCTCTAATTGAATTTTAATTGGAGCACTCGACCAATATCACCATCACCACCACCATTACCATCACCACCATTACCACCACCACTACCATCACCACCACCACCATCATATTTGTGATCAAATATATTCGAGAATTCTGAGCCAAATGCCAATCGATAACTCTAACCTCCAGCGGCTGAGAGAGAGAAAGAGAGAAAAAAAGAGAGAGAGAGAGAGAGAGAGAGAGAGAGAGAGAGAGAGAGAGAGAGAGAGAGAGAGAGAGAGAGAGAGAGAGAGAGAGAGAGAGAGAGAGAGAGAGAGAGAGAGACAGGCAAACAAACACACACACACACAAACTGAGAGAGAGAGAGAGAGATAAGAGAAAAGGTAATAATATGCGGTGTAAACATAACCATGAAACTCGTGTTGTAATTATAAGCTTGGGACCACACACACACACACACACACCACCTAATGATTCCCACAGATAAGCTTAAAGGGGGGAGTCTTGTGTTGGTAAATCTGGAGCAAGTGAATCCTCCAAGCTATTCCATGCAACAGAACACCATTATTTTTGCTTTTCTGGTCCTGTTTCCTGGCATACTTTGGAGGAATCAAGGCACTCCAATGTACCAAAAAAGAACTTTAAGAGGGTAATTCACTCTTGTTACATTGGAGTGCCTTGATTCCCCCAAAGTATGCCAGGAAACAAGTCCACATGAACAAAAATAATGGAGTTCTGTTGTTGCTTGGAAGAGTTTGGAGGAAATGGTTACTCTAGATTTACCAACACTGCACTTCCACTTTAATTTTACATTCTCTCGCTTGCTTGCTTGGTTTGGTTTTGTTTATCTTTCTTTTCTGTTTATTTTGCACACTGTAATTCTTTTCATTTCTATCTTTCTCTTTAATTCTTCCTCACTTTCAACTCCCTCTTCTCTCATCCACCTACTACAGTACTATACACCTATTTATTTCCTCCCACTCCCCAACTCTCCCAGACAACCTCTTTCATTTCCTCCCCCCTCCCCTCGAACACCATGCACCCCCCTCTTCATCTCTTCCCTCCCCACCAACCCCCACACTGACCACCATCACCCACAATGTCATTTCCTACACAGGGGTCGACTTGCATGAGACACACAGGTGCGGAAATGGTAAAATGGTCGGATATTGATATTTATGTGTATGTGTAAGTGTGTGTGTGTGTGTGTGTGTGAGTGTGTGTGTGAGTGTGTGTGTGTGTGAGTGTGTGTGTGTGTACCGTCCCTCCACACACACACACACACACACACACACACACACACACACACACACACACACACACACACACACACACCATCCTTCCGACACCCGCTGCTTTAGGATTTCAGCGGTCTGTTTTGTTCCAGGGCAAGTGGAACACCAACAAGGGTCCTTCCTGATATAAGTGTCCTTCATTCCGGTCCTCTAAAAAGCCTTACCTTATGCTAACTAATACACTTGGGTAAGGGAAAGTATGCTACAGTAAAGGAGAAGGTATGATTATATAGAGAAGGAAGGGCTTCTCTAATACCTTGATCTTATTAAAGCCACGACGGGACAAAACCAGAAATATTATAAGTGTAAATTAGTGACTGTAACTGTAAGAGACTGTAACTGTAAGAGACTGACCTGTAAGATTGTTAGTGACTGTAACTGTAAGAGACTGTGATTGTAAGTGACTGGGACTGTAAGAGACTGAAATTATAAGATTGTAATTGACTGTAACTGTAAGAGACTGTGATTGTAAGTGACTAGGACCATAAGAGATTGCGACTGTAAGAGATAAGATCTATTAAAACAGTGTGCAGGCCTCGTCCTTCTGCCTACATACATACATACATACATACATACATACATACATACATATATACATACATACATACATACATACATACATACATACATACATATATACATACATATATACATACATACATACATACATACATACATACATACATACATACATACATACATACATATATATATACATACATACATACATACATACATACATACATACATACATACATACATACATGTCTCTTCCCTCGTTGACTGAAACTCACTCCTGCCGCCGCTGCTGTTATCTTTCTCGCTAACGAGTTCTCGGGTCGGGTATCTGGGTTGGGAATCTAGATAAAACTGGGGGTGGTGGTGGTGGTGGGCGTTTGGGCGTACCCTGGCGGTCTGGTTTCCCCTGACCCCCTGCAGAGCTCCCAGTGGTCTCCCTGCCGGCCCCCCTGCAGCGCTCTCACGGGTGGCGGCGACAGGAGACAAAACCAAGTCGTCAGGGTGGTGGCATGTGGTCCCCCTAACTCCTATCCTGACCCCCTCCCCTACACCTCAACTTCCCCATCCTCCCCTACTTTCCTTACTCCTCCTCTGCCTCCTCCCCTCCCCTCCTTCTCTATTCTTTCTCTGCCTTCCTACACCTCAACTTCCCTATCCTCCCCTACTTTCCTTACTCCTTCTCTGCCTCCTTCCCTATTCTTTCCCTGCCTTCCTACACCTCAACTTCCCCATCCTCCCCTACTTTCCTTACTCCTCCTCTACCTCCCTGACCCTTCCCTGACCCCCTCCTTGCACTGGTCAACCACACTCCCTCTCTCACCTGTTTACCTCACCAGGGTCGCTATCACTCTCTCTCTATCAGTATTTCTCCCTCGTCTGTCTGTTTCCTCTCACCTGTCTTTTATCTCCTCATGGGACGGTAGGGCTTTCTTGCACCACCTCTCTGGTTTCTGTCTCTCTCGCTCTTTCTTCATTCTCTCACACGTTTGAAGCTACTAGTATAGGTTTGTCTTGCATCATATTATACTCACACACATTCTCTCTGCTTCCTGACATAGTATGTATGGAAGGAATCGTTAGCTCTGCAATTCACCATAAACAAATATAGTGATCCCTTTCAAGGTTATTTTATTATTTATTTAATGAGTGCTTTGAGGAACTGAGCAACGTTAAACTAGAATGCCAAATTAAGAAAATACCTTCAAGACAATATTTCTAAGTAAAAGTTCTGATAAATTTCTAGATATTCCTAACATTTCTAACCAATAAATATGTGGGTAAGTGGTGAGTTGGATACCTCATTCACTCTACCACACGCTGGGGGTAAAAGATGGGTGTAATGAGGGGGTGGTATATAGTGCAGATAGGAGGGGTGTAGGAGTGGAGTATTGGGTAGGGGAGGAGGGGATGTAGGGGTGTAGGAATGGGGAGGAGGGATGTAGGGATGCAGGGAGGGGGAGGAGGGGTGTAGGGATGTAGGGAGGGGGAGAAGCAGTGTAGGAAAAGGGAAGTGAGCAAGTGAGAGAAGGAGAGAGAGAAAAATAAGAGCGAATAACTGAAAGAATAGGAGAGCGAGCTGAGGAGAGAGGAAAAAGGAGTGAGTGTGGGTGAGACTGGAGGCGTGAGAACCAATTCAGTGTGTGTGTGTGTGTGTGTGTGGGAAGCGAGGATACCATAGACCAACAACACCACCAGTTCGCTAATGACACCTTCACTCCCCTGTCACTCTCCCTTCGTCACTCTCACTTGTACAGCTTTATCTCTGTAGCTTTATCTGTCATTTTCACTCCCCTGTCACTCTCACTCGTCCCTCTTACCTGTGTAGCTTTATCTGTCACTCTCCTATAGTCCCCTCTTACCTGTATCCACACACACACACACACACACACCAATCTCTCGTTACACATAGTCCAAACATTTACCCATTCAATCCAAACAAACACACACACACACACACACAGCACTTCTCCCGTGTGAGTTGGCGTGACGGATCCCAGAGCCTCTGACGGAAACAGTGTCCTCATAAAGCCCAAGACGAACGAGACACAAGGTAAATACTCCTGTTATTACCTTCTCTAATGAGCCACACCATCACTGATAGTAGTAGTATTGGAGGAGGGAGTACAGCACCTTGTCTTACTCTCTCTCTCTCTCTCTCTCTATAACTCTTACACGTTGTCTCACTCTCTCTCTCTAACTCTTACTCGTTGTCTCACTCACTCTCTCTCTCTCTCTCTCTCTCTCTCTCTCTCTCACTCTCTCTATTATTCCCAACTATTCAAACTATTCCCAACAACAGGTCACCATTATTATCATTATTATTTTTGTATTTAATATGGTACTGTTTCCTGGCACATAACAGTGGAAAAAAATAATTGCATTGTTATTTTATTCATCTGTTTTTTTTCATTTTTTTTTCATTTTGTTTTTTTCATGGTACCGTCAGTGTCGCAACAGAGGATTAATTAAACTTAGTGAGTATCATCCCTTACATTCCCTTATCACAGTTTTAATCACAACAAAACCCGTCCACTCAATTCTACGATATCTAATACCAGTAATTATCGATTATCGAGTTTAATCTGCCGAGGAAGTAGATAAAGCACCAAGAGTTATATATAGTATTTTGTAACCTATACCACAATATCACCACAAAACCCAGCCACCAAATGCTACTATAATTTTACACTAGGAATGTCAGAACACAGTATTAGATTTCGACAAAGAGGAAGGAGGAAGGAAGAGGATACCAAGTTTCTTCACGAGTAGATAAAGGCACCTCGAGGGAAAACCTGCAACCAATACCAAAGCTATCACCACAGAAATCAGCCTAATGTCCCGTAATTAATATAATAGAGTATCATATCTAATTTCCAGCTGAGGGTGTATAGTTGTCGTCGCCATCTCAGAGGAAGAGAGGGCCATGAAGGGAGGAGGTGGTACATGTGTTTAAGATCTATTTTCCGGTAGCACTATAATGGGGAAGTGAGCCATAGAGGTGTAGTGTGGGTTAGTACTATCCTGTCTCCCATCGTGGTACAGCAGATGTTCCACGCGACCGTCTCTGTACAGGAAATCGGAAAATTATCACCCATCACACTCTAATTACACCTTTGATTTGGTAAAGTAAACAGAACAGACACAAACTACACCAGACCTGAGGGAAGTCTGAAGGCGTCCCTCTTCTCTTCTCTCTCTCTCTCTCTCTCTCTCTCTCTCTCTCCTCTCTCTCTCTCTCTCTCTCTCTCTCTCTCTCTCCTCTCTCTCTCTCTCTCTCTCTCTCTCTCTCTCTCTCTCTCTCTCTAGGACAAGTTGGAAGGGATAGAGAGATGGGTGCTGTGTGTGTGTTTGTGTATGAGAGAGAGAGAGAGAGAGAGAGAGTGAAGAGAGTGAATAGAGGTGTAGGTCAAACAGTAAGGTCCCTGTGGTCAGCCTCTTAGTTGTACCGGCCAGGAAGTGCTTGTTGGGCCTAATTAGATTAATCGCAGGTGATACAAGCTCACGTTACCTACCTGGTCCGTCTGTGCCTTCCCTTCCCCCCTCACATTCCTGGCCCCTATATAGATGGTTATGTCTTCATTTTTCACTGTCCCTATCTTGATTATTCTCTGTATCTCCTCTCGTGTTCCTTAGCCCTGGTTTGTATTTTCACTTTTCCCTGCATCCTCCTTTTCCTCATATTCCTGGCGTTCTTCTTCTTCTTCTCTCTCTCTCTCTCATTCTCTCTCTGTCTGTCTCTCTCTGTCTGTCTCTCTCTGTCTGTCTTTCTCTCTGTGCCTTGTATTCATCTCACCCTTCCATAACCCCTGTGTTTATTTTCCCCTCATCCTATAACTAAGCTATCGTGTTCCCTGTTACTGGCCTTCGTTCTGTCGTCTTCCCTACGACTCCCTGTCCCTAAATTATTCACGGACCCCTACCAGTCAGTTCCAGTCTAATAATTATCCCCTTCAGTTACCATCCTTTAATTGTCTATTCCCTGTCTCCTGTGTTTACATCCCCTTCACCTTCACCTATCCTCATTTCCGTCTACCCTGTCCCCCCCCCCCCATCTACAGCTCCATTACCTTCTATACCCCCTTCGTCTGGTCTGATCTTTCTCTACTACCTACTCACCTACTCACTCTATATCTTCTACCTACTCACCTACTCACTCTATCTCTACTACCTACTCTATCTCTACTACCTACTCACCTACTCACTCTATCTCTTCTACCTACTCACCTACTCACTCCATATCCTACTACCTACTCACCTACTCACTCTATCTCTACTACCTACTCACCTACTCACTCTATCTCTTCTACCTACTCACCTACTCACTCTTTCTCTACTACCTACTCACCTACTCACTCTATCTCTACTACCTACTCACCTACTCACTCTATCTCTTCCTTATTTCTGGTTTTGCCCCCCAGCTCTTTCCTCTCCTTCCTTCCCTTCCCTGGAACCCCTGCTGTATACTCGTACAGTCTTGGCCTAAGGGTTGAAAGGATATGATTAAACACAACACACTGAGGCTCGCTGGAAAAACAATCATCCCTCTTGAAATTCCACTCCTCTTGTATCTTCTTCCTTCCTTCTTTTTTTCAAGGCATAACAGGTGGGTGCCAGACAAGAGAGAAGCCTATAGGCACACACAGGGTTGCAACAATAATCATCCCTATTGAAATTCACTCTTCTTGTATTATAATAGTATTTTTAGTATGCAAGGTACAGTACAACACACAACAGGTGGTGCCATACACAGGAACACACACACACACACACACACACACCCACACACACACACACACACACACACACACACACACACACATCCATCCATCGCTCTCTGTGTACGGTAATCAGACAACGGGTGTATGGCGTATCAGCCCTGGGGTGGAGTAGGTCTCTGATGCGTATCAAGATGAATAGTTTCCATCGAAAAGCACATCGCCAGTCATGTATGGACCGACCTACCTACCGACCACCTGCTTTGCTTTGGTGTTTGGTTGGTCTGGGGAAAAACACACACACACACACACACACACACACACACACACACACACACACACACACACGTTTGAGACAAGGAATTGGGGTAACTGATGGATGAATGAAAAGATGGAAAATTCGAGTAACTGAGAAAGGAGGAGGAGGAGGAGAAAAGGGGGACATAAAAAGTAAGGATGGGGGCCGAATGGAGGAGAGTAGGTACAGAGAGATTAATTAAGTTAGGAGTAGGGGAATGAGGGATGGAGATAAAGTAGGGGGCAACAAAAGGGTAAAAGAGGGGGGCAAAAAAGGGTAAAGAGTCTACATGGGTTGAGAAATTATAAGCAGGAGGGAAGGGGTTGGTCGGGGGTTGTGTCTATAGAGAGTGATGCCAGGGGGTCGGAAAGCTTGAGGGAAAGTTTGGGGAGCAGGGGAGCGTCCGTGGGGTAAGGGGGGGGGGATTAAAGTTAGGGATGTGGGGGGTGAGGGAAGCACCACAACCCCGCCCCTGACGTCCTAATGAGAGTTCACTGACAGCCTGATTCCTGCTCACAATGGCTCAATTACCGCGTCCAATTGTCAAAGTAAACAATGATGGTTCTAAAACACGGCCACACCAGTCCTATCTCTCTCTCTGTCTCTCTCTCTCTCTCTCTCTCTCTCTCTCTCTCTCTCTCTCTCTCTCTCTCTCTCTCTCTCTCTCCTTCGCCACCCACCCTGTCCCCTTCCACACACACTTACGCACACACACACATACATACAAACACACAGGCATACGTATAGACACAGAAGATTACACACGACAAACACAAACGCATACATACAGCACAAACAGACACACAAGGCTACACACACACACCACACACCGACCCCTCCTCCTCCTCCTTCACCCACCCACACACACACACACACACACACACACACACACACACACCGACCCCTCCTCCTCCTCCTTCTCCCACCCACACACACACACACACACACACACACACTAATAATAGACAAG
>JAWZYT010000616.1:0-42104 GCA_034508575.1 Petrolisthes manimaculis | reverse complement strand
TGTTGATAATATTGTTACTATTTGGTTTTAATAACATGTGTCTTATAGGTTACACACACACACACACACACACACATATACATACACACAAAGGTATATGCATAGCTTACACACACACACACACACACACACACACTCACTCACACAGTTATATACATAGGTTACACACACACACACATACACACAGTTATATACATAGGTTTTATAGCTCCTTCATCCTACCCAAATTGACCTACTGCTCACCGGCCTGGTCATCCTCTATTAATACCACCCAGAAACTCCAACTCGAGAGAGTACAAAAAAGAGCATGTAAAATAATACTGGGTGGCGAGTACACTGGGTACAACAATGCTCTCTCCACCCTCAACATGTTATCCCTCAGTCAGCTCCACCATCAGACACTACTCACATTCGGCCAGGGACTACTACAACATCCACGTCACCGACACTTCCTTCCACCTACAATACCTCGTCCACCTCGTGCACTCCGTCACTCCAACATACTACAGCCTATAAGAGCCCGCACTGATAGGTATAAGAACAGTGCCATCCAGCCATAGTTCACCTACTTAACAACACATAGTCAATACAATATACTGCCTTGTTTCCTTCTATATATTTTGTTTCTTTCCAGTATTTATATATGTACATCAATTCATCACTGTATATTTTCAGCTTCAGGCTGCCACTCTCATCAATAAAACCGTTTATTATTATTATTATTATTTATTATTTGTATATGCATAAGTTACACACATACACACACAAACACAGGTATATGCATGGAAAACACACACACACATACACACACAATTATATGCATAGTTTACACACACACACGTTATATGCATAGGTTACACACACACACACACACACACACACACACACACACATAGTTATATCCAAACATTACACACACACACCGTCTCTCTCACACACACACACACACTCTCTCTCTCTCTCTCACACAATGTCTCTCTCACTCACACACATACACACACACTCTCTCACACACAAACACTGTCTCTCTCACAGACACACACACACACTCTCTCACACACACACACACTCATTCTCTCTCACATACACACACTCTCTCTCTCTCACGCACACACACTGTCTCTCTCTCTCTCACAGACACACACACACACACTCTCTCACACACACACACACTGTCTTTCTCTCTCACACACACACACTCTCTCTCTCTCTCTTTCACACACACACACACACACACACACACAGTTCCTCACTTCCTGTCACTCCCACACTCGTCCAAGCCGCGTTGAAAAGTACTCATTTGTGTGTGTGTGTGTGTGTGTGTGTGTGAGAGAGAGAGAGAGAGAAAGAGAATGGGAGCGTGTAGCCGTGTATGTGTGTGTGTTTTGTGTTTGAGCGTGTGTGCGTGAGTATTCAATATGATATACGTGTGTGTGTGTGTGGAGAGAGAGAGAGAGAGAGAGAGAGAGAGAGAGAGAGAGAGAGAGAGAGAGCGAGTGTGTGTGTGTGTGTGTGTGTGTGTGTGTGTACCGTACTTCTCCAACATCACCAGGAAGCCCTTAACACACACATATACACACACACACACACATATATACATACACAAACACACATTCATAACCTCTTCTACTTTTACACACACACACACACACATATATACATACACACACACACACACACACATATACATACACACACACACACACACACACACATATACACACACACACACACATACACACACACACACACACAAAAAGTGCTGAGTCAGGAACGAAAGTTAATAATTGTCCAACCCGCCACTAGAGGTCAGATAAATCGATTGTTTGTGTGTGTGTGTGTGTGTGTGTGTGTGTGTGTGTAAAAGTAGAATAGATAATGAATATGTGTCAGTTTGTATGTATATATGTGTGTGTGTAAAGGTAGAAGAGGTAATGAATGTGTGTGTGTGTGTTTGTATGTATGTATGTATGTGTGTGTGTGTGTGTAAAAGTAGAAGAGATGATGAATATGTGTGTGTGTGCGCGTGTGTGTGTGTACTGGCCAAGAATGGTGGGGGACGGGGGGGGGGGTAGGAAAGTTGGCAACCCCCCCCCCACAGATGATAAAATACACTCTACAGAAAATGGAGGGGGGGGGAAGGGGTCACACACACACACACACACACACACACACACACACACACACACACACACACACACACACACACACACATACACACACACATACACACACACACACACACACTCATACACACACACACACACACACACTCTCCCGTTTTCTGTGTGTGTGTGTGTGTGTGATCGACCGGCTTATGTCTGTCTGTCTGTCTGTGTGTGTATGTGTGTGTTTGTCTCGCGGCTTCTGTGTGCATGTGTGTGTGTGTGTTATTGACCGGATTCTGTCTGTGTGTGTATGTGTGTGTCTGTCTGTGTGTGTGTGCATATGTGTGTGTGTGTGTTTGTCTCGCGGCTTCTGTGTGTGTGTCTGTCTAGCGGAGAGAGAGAGAGTGTGTGTGTGTGTGTGAGGAAAGAGAGAGATAGATAGATAGATAGAGAGAGTGTGTGTGTGTGTGTGTCTGTCTAGCGGAGAGAGAGAGAGAGAGAGAGAGAGAGAGAGAGAGAGAGATAGATAGATAGATAGAGAGAGAGAGAGTGTGTGTCTGTCTAGCGGAGAGAGAGAGAGAGAGAGAGATTTGCGGTTGGTTCCTTTCAATGGCCTTCTCACCTCTTTCCCTCAGGCTCCTTCATTTCTCCTTCCTTCCTTCCTTCCTTCATTTCTTCTTTCTCTCCTTCCTTCCATCCTTCATTTCTCCTTCCTTCCTTCCTTCACCTATTCTTCTTCATTTCTTCTCTCCCTCCTTCCTTCCTTCATTTCTTCTTTCCCTCCTTCCTTCCTTCTCTCCTTCATTTTTCCTTCCTTCACCTATTCTTCTTCATTTCTCCTTCCTTCCTTCCTTCTTTTCTTCTCTCCCTCCTTCCTTCCTTCACCTACTCCTTCCTTCACCTACTCCGTCCTTCCTTCCTTCTTTCCTTCACCTATTCTCCTTCATTTCTTCTCTCTCTCCTTCCTTCCTTCACCTTTTCTTTCCTTCTTTTCTTCATTCATTCTTTCCTCCTTTCATCTCCTTCCTTCACCTTCTCTCTCCTTCCTTCATTCCTTTTATCTATCATTCACCTTCTCTTTCCCTCTTACCTTCCTTTCTTCCTTCTTTCCTTTTCTATTTCCTTCCATCTTTCACCTCTCCTTCTTTCTTTAATCCCCCTCTTCATTCTTTATTATCTTTCTTCAATTATACATTCTTAGTGTATACATGTGTGTGTATAATTACCAAGTGTATACATGTGTGTATATAATTACCAAGTGTATACATGTGTGTGTATAATTACCAAGTGTATACATGTGTATATAATTACCATAAGTGTATATATGTGTGTATATAATTACCATAAGTGTATATATGTGTATATATAATTACCAAGTGTATACATGTGTATATAATTACCAAGTGTATACATGTGTATATAATTACCAAGTGTATACATGTGTGTGTATACTTAACAATAAATGTATACATGTGTGTGTATAATGAAGTATAAATGTATACATGTGTGTGTATAATTACCAAGAAGTGTATACATGTGTGTGTATGACTAACTATACACTTAATAAATTATGTATTCATGTGTGTTTAATTAAAATTCCACCTGGATTACCTTTTACATTACCGTACAAAACAAACACACAAACAAACAAACAAAAACAAATTAAATGAGATTAGGTTAGGTTAGGTTAGGTTAGGTTAGGTTAGATTAGGTCAGGTTAGGTTAGGTTAGGTTAGGTGTGGGTAGGGTAGGTTAGGTTAGGTTAGGTTAGGTTAGGTTAGGTTAGGTGTGGGTAGAGTAGGTCAGGTTAGGTTAGGTTAGGTGTGGGTAGGGTAGGTTAGGTTAGGTTAGGTTAGGTGTGGGTAGGGTAGGTTAGGTTAGGTTAGGTTAGGTTAGGTGTGGGTAGGTTAGATTAGGTCAGGTTAGGTTAGGTTAGGTTAGGTTAGGTTAGATTAGGTCAGGTTAGGTTAGTTTAGGGCAGGGTAGGGTAGGGTAGGGTAGGGTAGGGTAGGGTAGGGTAGGTTAGGTTAGGTTAGGGTAGGTTAGGTCAGATTGGGTTAGGTTAGGTTAGGATAGGTGTGGGTAGGTCAGATTAGGCTAGGTTAGGTTAGATTAGCTAAGGTTAGGTTAGGTTAGGTTAGGTTAGGGTAGGTTAGGTTAGGGTAGGTTAGGTTAGGATAGGTTAGGTTAGGTTAGGTTAGGTTAGGTTAGGTTAGGTTACGGTAGGATAGGTGTGGGTAGAGTAGGTTAATATATATGTAATAAAAATCATATGGGTACAATCTTTTTCTCTCCATTCATCCTTCCTTTCTCTTCCTCCCTTCCACTCTCTCTCTTTCTCTCTCACTCCCTTTTCTCCTCTTTCTCTCTTTCTGTCTTTTCATTCTTCCATCTCTCTCTCTCTCTCTCTCTCTCACAATCAAATTAATCTTCATCCCATGATATAATATTAAACAATTAATATTTTAAGCATTATAATAAAGTATCCCTTTAAATAAATAAGTCACAACGTTATCAATGAAAAACAAACCTTACCAAAGAAAATGTTTTATATATAAGGAACACTAAGGTAAAATGATATTACTATACAATAATATTATAGTCGTATTATAATTATTACTTAAATAGATTAATTATTACGTTACTTAACTTTTATTTAATAAGGATAAATTAAATATACAATAATATTATAGTCGTATTATAATTATTACTTAAATAGATTAATTATTACGTTACTTAACTTACCGTATATAATTATAACTACTGTATTATTTAAGGCAATATTTTAATTAGATTCGGAATCAAATTTCATCCATAAACAGATTAAGTATCATTAAATTCAGACAACTTGCAAATTTGACCTCACATGACCTCGTATGACCTGACCTTGTATGTATATGGGCTAAGATCAAAAGTAGTTCTCCGTTAGTTGACCTACTGTGACCTCTCTCTCTCTCATGTCTTTCATTCTCTCTCTCTCTCTTTCTCATGTTTATTTTAGACTTTTTCCCTCTCTCTCTCATGTCTTTCATTCTCTCACTCTCTCTCTGTCTCTTTCTCTCATGTTTGTCTCTCTCTCTCTCTCTCTCTCTCTCTCTCTCTCTCTCTCTCTCTCTCTCTCTCTCTCTCTCTCATGTCTTTCATTCTCTTACTCTCTCTCTTTCTCATGTTTATTTTAGATTTTTTCCCTCTCTCTCTCATGTCTTTCATTCTCTCACTCTCTCTCTGTCTCTTTCTCTCATGTTTGTCTCTCTCTCTCTCTCTCTCTCTCTCTCTCTCTCTCTCTCTCTCTCTCTCTCTCTCTCATGTTTATTTTAGATTTTTTCCCTCTCTCTTTCATGTCTTTCATTCTCTTACTCTCTCTCTGTTTCTCTCTCTTTCTCTCTCTCTCGTGTTTATTTTAGATTTTTTCCCTCTCTCTCTCATGCCTTTCATTCTCTTACTCTCTCTCTCTCTGTGTCTCTCTTTCTCTCTGTCTCTCACTCTCATGTTTATTTTAGACTTTTTCCCTCTCTCACTCTCTCTCTCTCTTTCTCTCTATGTGTGTGTGACTGTGTGTGTTTGTATGTGTGTGTTGATATTGTTGTTGGTGTTCTGCTGTTACTCCAAAATCCAGATATACAAACATTGAACTATTCCTTTAAATTAAATTACTGTATTATAATTCTTGTTATAGTATGAATAATTAAAGTCGTGTATAATTAATAATAATAATAAATAAATAAATAATAATAATAACAATAGTAAAAATAATAATTCCATTCACAAAAATACACATAATAATAATAATAATAATAATAATAATAATAATAATAATAATAATAATATTTTTTTCATTCACACACATAATAATAATAATTTCTACATTCACACATAATAATAATAATAATAATAATAATAATAATAATAATAATAATAATAATAATAATAATAATAATAATAATAACATTAATAATAATCTTTTCATTCACACACATAATAATAATAATAATAATAATAATAATAATAATACATTTCTCCATTTCACACAAACATACAATATTACATTCGTCTCTTTAAACGTTATTTCCACAATTAATAACACTTTCCTGTAATCTCTCTCTATTATAATTACACAGTGTAATGTATAACGTCACTTTACCTGTCATTAGTACGGCGTCGAACCCCGGATGTGGCGAGATAATTAACGATAATTAACACACAACACTTATCTCACAAAATGTAAACAAACATGGCGGCCGGGAAGCTGGAGGAAGAGGTAACGTGCTTTTAATAATAATAATAATAATAATGATAATAATGATAATCATAATAATAATAATAATAATAATAATAATAATAATAATAATATTAATAATAATAATAATAAAAATAATATAGGAAGATGATGAAGATGATGGAGAAGAAAAAGATTAATTATGATGAATGATAATAATAATAAAAAAAATAATAATATGAAAATTGGCGTGAAGGAGTAGGAGATATGTCTTTTTTTCTATTTTTCTATATTTTCTATTATATCTGTAAAGAAAAACAAACGAAGATGGTGATTGGCTGGAGCAACTAAGAGAGAGAAGGTGATTGGCTGGAATAATTAAGAGAGAGATGGTGATTGGCTGAGACATGCCCGGGTATCACGTGACAAGGGGTTGTGTTGCCAAGTTGTCAGTGTTAAGGATTTATCTCCAGATCATGGAATTTGTTGTATGACGCCTGGGAATCTTGGGAATTTATGGGGAATATTGAGGTTTTATGTGGATTTTTAGTACTTTGATAAATAACAATTATAATTTAACCCTTTCGCTGCCGCTTTGTTTACGCTTGGTAACTGGCGTGTGCCGAATTATTAATTAAGTTAACCCTTACAGTGCCTCCAACATCATAATTTATGCTGATTTCATTTATTTTACTTTTTAGTAATATAGGGTAAAACTGTCTCGATTCTAGGGTAATATTTCTCGGAGCTCATGGAATTTTGGAAACCCTGTGAGCCAGCAGTAACCTAACGGGTGGGATCTTCAAAGCTTCGTAAGCGCAGTTACGATTATCGTAGCGCCATCTTTGTTCGTAAGGTGTTTGTAACCGCTAAGAACGTATCTTCAAAGCTTCGTAAGCGAGTTTTCGGCCGCCATTATCCGCCATATTTGTTCGTAGCGCTATGAAGATTGAAAAGCACTCGTAAGGCTCATAGCAGGGTCGCGTAGTCGATAAACAACCCGTAAATAGTGAGATTTGAGTTTATTTACACTTGGCGCGGCTGACATAGACAACATAATGGGTGTTGTTATTGTCATTTATCGGTAAATATAAACAAGAGGAGGAGATTCAGCAGCTTAGGAGAATGGAGCTGCAAGTGTCAATTTAAACTGATGCACTGTGGAATAGAAAGTTACAAATATTTTGTGTGTGTATCATTACCTTTGGAGTGTTTAATTATGAATAATAGGATATAATGGTGACTTATTAATTGCAGGAAATTGGCTTCCATTTACCTGCAAACAAAGCAGAAATTCTTCATTGCATAGTTAGACCTAATTTAATCCATGTAGTATGAGTCTTTAATCCATAAATTAAATATTATACAGTATATAGTCCTTTGTATGAAGTAGATATTCTTTAGGATGATAAACTTTGATTTACTGACTTTCTAATGAAAATATTACAAGCACATTAATGTGATGTGTGAGCTGTTAACATTTAAATAACTGGAATTACATACTTACTGATAAATACTGGATGTATAAAAGGTTGACCATATTCCAGAATCTAGGGCAAAATTATGCCTCAGAATTAACTATTGCAAATATTATCATGTACCGTATATGAACCTTTCTTACCATCTCAATTAATTTTATTGAACAGTATAATTTAATAGATAATTTTCACCTGTTTTCATATAACATAAGACTTGTCTTTTTCAAAAATAAATGCTTTTCAACAGCTAATAACAAATATGTGATTGGTATTGGTTTTTCTTAATAGACTATAAAAAAACATACATTTTATTTACATAAAGTTTACAGAAATCCATGATACCTCCCTAGCTATTTGTACTATTAGTTTCCTGCATAATCACAGTTCATTACATTATATATACCTGAGTAAAAACATGCAAATTTATGATATTGGAAAGCTGTTTCACTCATGTACTTTCCAACAATGACTGATAACAAAAAACACCAATTCCATAATGACTACGGTACTTGTTTGTCACTCTTCAAATTGCTTGGACAGATCACAGATATGGCAGAGAAATTATTAAAATACAAGATTAAAGCCACAGTACAGTATAAGTATATCCTTATAGTTAATCTCCGAACACAATAATTATTCAAGTACCGGTACTTTCACCTTCATTAATACTATTGGACAAAGATAAAAATGCATGAAAAAAAGTTGATTTTACTGAAAGAATAACAAATCTAACATGAAATGTGAATGCTAAAATAAAAGCTATATTTGAGAGATAAAATATATAATGAAAATAAATAACATAATTTCTTAAAAAAGCATAAGCAGAAGTTAACTATACTTTAGATTGAAACCTACACACAAACCACACAACTAAAACCATACTTGCACTCTAATAACTCTGTCACAAAATATAACACAACTTAAACTACACTAATTATATATATAAAAAAAAAAGACACGTGAAAACAAATCACCTTTTCTCGATTGCCTTTTTAATGTTCACCAAAGTTTTTGATATTTTGGTTATATTTTCTGCAAGATCCATCCAAATATCCCTTATAGTCTTATGGAAAACTAGTATATCCTATCTGGAGGTAGCGTAGCTTCCAGATAAGCTATCACACCTCTAGCAGACCTAGAGGAAGGGTGACTTGAGGCTACAGAGCTGTGGTATGAATGTTCCTCACTTGATAGAGGTTCTACCAGCTTCGGCAAGCTGTCGCCAGTCAAAACCTCACAGTCTTCCACTGTAACTGGCCCAAAGTCCTGCCAACTGGGCCCAGGTGTAGGTGAATGGACCCTTGATGGCAGTCCTTGGTTAGGTGTAGGTGAAGGGGCCCTTGATGGCAGTCCTTGGTTAGGTGTAGGTGAAGGGACCCTTGATGGCAGTCCTTGGTTAGGTGTAGGTGAAGGGACCCTTGATGGCAGTCCTTGGTTAGGTGTAGGTGAATGGACCCTTGATGGCAGTCCTTGGTTAGGTGTAGGTGAAGGGGCCCTTGATGGCAGTCCTTGGTTAGGTGTAGGTGAAGGGACCCTTGATGGCAGTCCTTGGTTAGGTGTAGGTGAAGGGGCCCTTGATGGCAGTCCTTGGTTAGGTGTAGGTGAAGGGACCCTTGATGGCAGTCCTTGGTTAGGTGTAGGTGAAGGGGCCCTTGATGGCAGTCCTTGGTTAGGTGTAGGTGAAGGGGCCCTTGATGGCAGTCCTTGGTTAGGTGTAGGTGAAGGGGCCCTTGATGGCAGTCCTTGGTTAGGTGTAGGTGAAGGGACCCTTGATGGCAGTCCTTGGTTAGGTGTAGGTGAAGGGGCCCTTGATGGCAGTCCTTGGTTAGGTGTAGGTGAAGGGACCCTTGATGGCAGTCCTTGGTTAGGTGTAGGTGAAGGGGCCCTTGATGGCAGTCCTTGGTTAGGTGTAGGTGAAGGGGCCCTTGATGGCAGTCCTTGGTTAGGTGTAGGTGAAGGGACCCTTGATGGCAGTCCTTGGTTAGGTGTAGGTGAAGGGACCCTTGATGGCAGTCCTTGGTTAGGTGTAGGTGAAGGGGCCCTTGATGGCAGTCCTTGGTTAGGTGTAGGTGAAGGGGCCCTTGATGGCAGTCCTTGGTTAGGTGTAGGTGAAGGGGCCCTTGATGGCAGTCCTTGGTTAGGTGTAGGTGAAGGGGCCCTTGATGGCAGTCCTTGGTTAGGTGTAGGTGAAGGGGCCCTTGATGGCAGTCCTTGGTTAGGTGTAGGTGAAGGGACCCTTGATGGCAGTCCTTGGTTAGGTGTAGGTGAAGGGGCCCTTGATGGCAGTCCTTGGTTAGGTGTAGGTGAAGGGGCCCTTGATGGCAGTCCTTGGTTAGGTGTAGGTGAAGGGACCCTTGATGGCAGTCCTTGGTTAGGTGTAGGTGAAGGGGCCCTTGATGGCAGTCCTTGGTTAGGTGTAGGTGAAGGGGCCCTTGATGGCAGTCCTTGGTTAGGTGTAGGTGAAGGGGCCCTTGATGGCAGTCCTTGGTTAGGTGTAGGTGAAGGGGCCCTTGATGGCAGTCCTTGGTTAGGTGTAGGTGAAGGGGCCCTTGATGGCAGTCCTTGGTTAGGTGTAGGTGAAGGGGCCCTTGATGGCAGTCCTTGGTTAGGTGTAGGTGAAGGGGCCCTTGATGGCAGTCCTTGGTTAGGTGTAGGTGAAGGGGCCCTTGATGGCAGTCCTTGGTTAGGTGTAGGTGAAGGGGCCCTTGATGGCAGTCCTTGGTTAGGTGTAGGTGAAGGGGCCCTTGATGGCAGTCCTTGGTTAGGTGTAGGTGAAGGGGCCCTTGATGGCAGTCCTTGGTTAGGTGTAGGTGAAGGGACCCTTGATGGCAGTCCTTGGTTAGGTGTAGGTGAAGGGACCCTTGATGGCAGTCCTTGGTTAGGTGTAGGTGAAGGGACCCTTGATGGCAGTCCTTGGTTAGGTGTAGGTGAAGGGACCCTTGATGGCAGTCCTTGGTTAGGTGTAGGTGAAGGGGCCCTTGATGGCAGTCCTTGGTTAGGTGTAGGTGAAGGGGCCCTTGATGGCAGTCCTTGGTTAGGTGTAGGTGAAGGGACCCTTGATGGCAGTCCTTGGTTAGGTGTAGGTGAAGGGACCCTTGATGGCAGTCCTTGGTTAGGTGTAGGTGAAGGGACCCTTGATGGCAGTCCTTGGTTAGGTGTAGGTGAAGGGGCCCTTGATGGCAGTCCTTGGTTAGGTGTAGGTGAAGGGACCCTTGATGGCAGTCCTTGGTTAGGTGTAGGTGAAGGGGCCCTTGATGGCAGTCCTTGGTTAGGTGTAGGTGAAGGGACCCTTGATGGCAGTCCTTGGTTAGGTGTAGGTGAAGGGGCCCTTGATGGCAGTCCTTGGTTAGGTGTAGGTGAAGGGGCCCTTGATGGCAGTCCTTGGTTAGGTGTAGGTGAAGGGACCCTTGATGGCAGTCCTTGGTTAGGTGTAGGTGAAGGGGCCCTTGATGGCAGTCCTTGGTTAGGTGTAGGTGAAGGGGCCCTTGATGGCAGTCCTTGGTTAGGTGTAGGTGAAGGGGCCCTTGATGGCAGTCCTTGGTTAGGTGTAGGTGAAGGGGCCCTTGATGGCAGTCCTTGGTTAGGTGTAGGTGAAGGGGCCCTTGATGGCAGTCCTTGGTTAGGTGTAGGTGAAGGGGCCCTTGATGGCAGTCCTTGGTTAGGTGTAGGTGAAGGGGCCCTTGATGGCAGTCCTTGGTTAGGTGTAGGTGAAGGGGCCCTTGATGGCAGTCCTTGGTTAGGTGTAGGTGAAGGGGCCCTTGATGGCAGTCCTTGGTTAGGTGTAGGTGAAGGGGCTCTTGATGGCAGTCCTTGGTTAGGTGTAGGTGAAGGGGCCCTTGATGGCAGTCCTTGGTTAGGTGTAGGTGAAGGGGCCCTTGATGGCAGTCCTTGGTTAGGTGTAGGTGAAGGGGCCCTTGATGGCAGTCCTTGGTTAGGTGTAGGTGAAGGGGCCCTTGATGGCAGTCCTTGGTTAGGTGTAGGTGAAGGGGCCCTTGATGGCAGTCCTTGGTTAGGTGTAGGTGAAGGGGCCCTTGATGGCAGTCCTTGGTTAGGTGTAGGTGAAGGGGCCCTTGATGGCAGTCCTTGGTTAGGTGTAGGTGAAGGGGCCCTTGATGGCAGTCCTTGGTTAGGTGTAGGTGAAGGGGCCCTTGATGGCAGTCCTTGGTTAGGTGTAGGTGAAGGGGCCCTTGATGGCAGTCCTTGGTTAGGTGTAGGTGAAGGGGCCCTTGATGGCAGTCCTTGGTTAGGTGTAGGTGAAGGGGCCCTTGATGGCAGTCCTTGGTTAGGTGTAGGTGAAGGGGCCCTTGATGGCAGTCCTTGGTTAGGTGTATGTGAAGGGGCCCTTGATGGCAGTCCTTGGTTAGGTGTAGGTGAAGGGGCCCTTGATGGCAGTCCTTGGTTAGGTGTAGGTGAAGGGACCCTTGATGGCAGTCCTTGGTTAGGTGTAGGTGAAGGGGCCCTTGATGGCAGTCCTTGGTTAGGTGTAGGTGAAGGGGCCCTTGATGGCAGTCCTTGGTTAGGTGTAGGTGAAGGGGCCCTTGATGGCAGTCCTTGGTTAGGTGTAGGTGAAGGGGCCCTTGATGGCAGTCCTTGGTTAGGTGTAGGTGAAGGGGCCCTTGATGGCAGTCCTTGGTTAGGTGTAGGTGAAGGGGCCCTTGATGGCAGTCCTTGGTTAGGTGTAGGTGAAGGGGCCCTTGATGGCAGTCCTTGGTTAGGTGTAGGTGAAGGGGCCCTTGATGGCAGTCCTTGGTTAGGTGTAGGTGAAGGGGCCCTTGATGGCAGTCCTTGGTTAGGTGTAGGTGAAGGGGCCCTTGATGGCAGTCCTTGGTTAGGTGTAGGTGAAGGGACCCTTGATGGCAGTCCTTGGTTAGGTGTAGGTGAAGGGACCCTTGATGGCAGTCCTTGGTTAGGTGTAGGTGAAGGGACCCTTGATGGCAGTCCTTGGTTAGGTGTAGGTGAAGGGACCCTTGATGGCAGTCCTTGGTTAGGTGTAGGTGAAGGGGCCCTTGATGGCAGTCCTTGGTTAGGTGTAGGTGAAGGGGCCCTTGATGGCAGTCCTTGGTTAGGTGTAGGTGAAGGGACCCTTGATGGCAGTCCTTGGTTAGGTGTAGGTGAAGGGACCCTTGATGGCAGTCCTTGGTTAGGTGTAGGTGAAGGGACCCTTGATGGCAGTCCTTGGTTAGGTGTAGGTGAAGGGGCCCTTGATGGCAGTCCTTGGTTAGGTGTAGGTGAAGGGACCCTTGATGGCAGTCCTTGGTTAGGTGTAGGTGAAGGGGCCCTTGATGGCAGTCCTTGGTTAGGTGTAGGTGAAGGGGCCCTTGATGGCAGTCCTTGGTTAGGTGTAGGTGAAGGGGCCCTTGATGGCAGTCCTTGGTTAGGTGTAGGTGAAGGGGCCCTTGATGGCAGTCCTTGGTTAGGTGTAGGTGAAGGGGCCCTTGATGGCAGTCCTTGGTTAGGTGTAGGTGAAGGGACCCTTGATGGCAGTCCTTGGTTAGGTGTAGGTGAAGGGGCCCTTGATGGCAGTCCTTGGTTAGGTGTAGGTGAAGGGGCCCTTGATGGCAGTCCTTGGTTAGGTGTAGGTGAAGGGGCCCTTGATGGCAGTCCTTGGTTAGGTGTAGGTGAAGGGGCCCTTGATGGCAGTCCTTGGTTAGGTGTAGGTGAAGGGGCCCTTGATGGCAGTCCTTGGTTAGGTGTAGGTGAAGGGGCCCTTGATGGCAGTCCTTGGTTAGGTGTAGGTGAAGGGACCCTTGATGGCAGTCCTTGGTTAGGTGTAGGTGAAGGGGCCCTTGATGGCAGTCCTTGGTTAGGTGTAGGTGAAGGGGCCCTTGATGGCAGTCCTTGGTTAGGTGTAGGTGAAGGGGCCCTTGATGGCAGTCCTTGGTTAGGTGTAGGTGAAGGGACCCTTGATGGCAGTCCTTGGTTAGGTGTAGGTGAAGGGGCCCTTGATGGCAGTCCTTGGTTAGGTGTAGGTGAAGGGACCCTTGATGGCAGTCCTTGGTTAGGTGTAGGTGAAGGGGCCCTTGATGGCAGTCCTTGGTTAGGTGTAGGTGAAGGGGCCCTTGATGGCAGTCCTTGGTTAGGTGTAGGTGAAGGGACCCTTGATGGCAGTCCTTGGTTAGGTGTAGGTGAAGGGGCCCTTGATGGCAGTCCTTGGTTAGGTGTAGGTGAAGGGGCCCTTGATGGCAGTCCTTGGTTAGGTGTAGGTGAAGGGACCCTTGATGGCAGTCCTTGGTTAGGTGTAGGTGAAGGGACCCTTGATGGCAGTCCTTGGTTAGGTGTAGGTGAAGGGGCCCTTGATGGCAGTCCTTGGTTAGGTGTAGGTGAAGGGGCCCTTGATGGCAGTCCTTGGTTAGGTGTAGGTGAAGGGGCCCTTGATGGCAGTCCTTGGTTAGGTGTAGGTGAAGGGGCCCTTGATGGCAGTCCTTGGTTAGGTGTAGGTGAAGGGGCCCTTGATGGCAGTCCTTGGTTAGGTGTAGGTGAAGGGGCCCTTGATGGCAGTCCTTGGTTAGGTGTAGGTGAAGGGGCCCTTGATGGCAGTCCTTGGTTAGGTGTAGGTGAAGGGGCCCTTGATGGCAGTCCTTGGTTAGGTGTAGGTGAAGGGACCCTTGATGGCAGTCCTTGGTTAGGTGTAGGTGAAGGGGCCCTTGATGGCAGTCCTTGGTTAGGTGTAGGTGAAGGGGCCCTTGATGGCAGTCCTTGGTTAGGTGTAGGTGAAGGGGCCCTTGATGGCAGTCCTTGGTTAGGTGTAGGTGAAGGGGCCCTTGATGGCAGTCCTTGGTTAGGTGTAGGTGAAGGGACCCTTGATGGCAGTCCTTGGTTAGGTGTAGGTGAAGGGACCCTTGATGGCAGTCCTTGGTTAGGTGTAGGTGAAGGGGCCCTTGATGGCAGTCCTTGGTTAGGTGTAGGTGAAGGGACCCTTGATGGCAGTCCTTGGTTAGGTGTAGGTGAAGGGACCCTTGATGGCAGTCCTTGGTTAGGTGTAGGTGAAGGGGCCCTTGATGGCAGTCCTTGGTTAGGTGTAGGTGAAGGGACCCTTGATGGCAGTCCTTGGTTAGGTGTAGGTGAAGGGGCCCTTGATGGCAGTCCTTGGTTAGGTGTAGGTGAAGGGGCCCTTGATGGCAGTCCTTGGTTAGGTGTAGGTGAAGGGGCCCTTGATGGCAGTCTTGGGTCAGCCACATCACCTTCATCCAAGTCTTCTTCAGCAGCTGAGAAATTATGAAAATTAGCAACTTTCATATAATTTTAGAGAAATATTAAGGATTATCGTTATGAATTAATATTGTAAAGTCATACCTAAAGAAAGCAGTATATAATTAGTCATACATATAAGTACAGCAGCAGTACTGTAATTTTTTACTTAGTTAAAGTACTCATATGATACATATGGAATCCAACAAAGCATCACAAATTTAGTTTTGATTAATATTAATATGGCTCCAATTTTTAAGACTATAGGACCTGCTGCTAACAGGAGTTATTTATATGATACACAAAATATAAAAAATCACTATGTACTTGACTCTTGTATATTGTGTAATCACAGTACAGTACAGTATATGTACTGTGATTACTGAGAACATTTTGTATATATATTCCTAGGACTAAGGCCTTATGATTGGCACTGTTTAACTTTGAATGGAATTGAGAGGTAATGCTGCTCAAAATTCATGTTTTATATATATAAACTCTCAATGTAATTATTTCACTAGTGCCAATGAGGGAAGATTTCCATATTCCTAGCCTAGATGAACAGTAGGACATTATTTACTGTTATATACTGTACATACTGCTGCCTGGATCTTGGAGTCCACAGGAATACCCAACACTTGCACTTTTTCAATGACTTGAGCCATAGCCTCTTCTATGTAGGTGAATGCCTTTGTGCCACCACCTGAAATATAACGAAAAATGGTACATATTTCAATAACAAAGCAGAAAAAATTACAATACCTGGTTATTTTATTAAAATAGTACCGTACTGTATCTAAATCAGGCAATGGACACTCCCCCCATCCTTCAACCCATGTGTGCCCATGCCAACACCCAAATCCACAATATTAATAATGCTTATATAATTTATTTCCTTAATCTGTCTTTCAATAAAAATGTTTGAAGTATAAGTTATTAAATTGCACTTGCCAGATTTCACTACATATTGTATAATTCTGCCTGTTACTTGGTAATGGCAGTCAACTGTAACTTATAGATTTTGATATTATCATAGAAACTACTGTAGGCAGGTTTAAAGGAAATAAAACAGTGACAGTAGAAGTTAAAAAAATATAATGTCCTCCAAGTCAATGTCTTTGATTTATTTTCATGACAACCATGCAGCTGCCAGTAAACTTTTTGTATTATGCTGTTTGTTCTTGATATAAAGTACATAACCTAACCTATCTATAACTAACATAGCCAAACCTAACCTAACCACAGCTATATACAATATCATACTAGTGATTGGCGTGATATTAAATATATACCAAGGAAGCTGCCTTAACTACACTGTTGTGTTTAATGTTTACCAACACAGTACAGTATAATAATTCCCTTACCTGTCTTTTGTTGTTGCTGTCTGATGTAACTTGGTGACTGTCATCTCTATCAGCTGGTAGTGTTGAAATCTGAGACAATATTTATTTGTTGACATTGAGATACTACGCTACGATTGGCTTACAGTATCAAGGACATTTTATTTCCTTCATTGTGATTGGCTGAAAATCAGTCTGCTTGGTGGCGGGAACAGCCAGCGACGCTCGCTACGAAGACATCATCGTGAGCTACGAAGGAGGTTACGAAGCGTTGGAGATACCAACTTACGATCTTCGTAAGCCACGAACAAATATGGCGGCTACGAGATCGTAAAGTTGATCGTAGCGCCACCAACTTACGAAGCTTTGAAGATCCCACCCCAGACCTCATCCTCGTTTTGCATAGCCACAACAGTTTCCACGTATTGTCCGTTTGAGCTACATTGGTTTCCAAGGCCTCTTGCCAGCAGCAGTACTCTGTTGTCTCTTTGCCTGTGTAAAGTAAGATAGTAACGTAAATTTGCAGCGTTTTGCTGCACTGCTGTTTGTGAACATGAACATTTGGAGGGGTAGCCTTTGTAACGGCCCCTCTGCTGGAGTTATGATTATTGTTGTCGTTGCTGTATTTCATGTTGTTGCTTTTTTGCCTTTTCTCTCTTTCTCCAAAATTTGTGAATTCCTTCTTTAATATTTTCCAAGTTGGTGCTGTCGAATAGAAGTTTCCCCAATATTTCGTCCTTATCTTCTTGGTACGGTTGTTGTTGTAGTTCATTTATTTGTGTTCTTACTTCTGTATAACCGGGACATTCAAGTAGAAAGTGTTGAAGATTCTCATAGGGTTCTTCACAATTTATACACTTTGTGTTTTCATTTGTAAATCTTCTCCTATCATTTAGGTTTAAGGTGTTTGTGCGACATTTAAATAGCATGATTGAAGCAGGTGTGTTGTCGTAGATTTCCTCTTTGTTTCCCTATTTCCTTCCTCCATTTCGTGTAGATTTTTATGCTGCTTTTGCTCTGTTTTTCTTCTTCCCATTTTTGTTGATTCCACTGCATTATTTTCCGTTTTATCTGTTCGGGGTTTTGTTGTCTCAACTCTGTATCCGTTATATTTATTAAGTTATTATATTCCTTATTTAGTTTTGACCATTTGTTTCTTGAGTCACTATTCAATTCACTGACTATTTCTTGTAGAAGTTCATTTCTTCCTTTCATTGCAGCCTTCAGGAAGAGAAGCCTCCCTTTTATTATCCTTGTCTTCATAGAGGAGGCTCCAATTTCTCCTCTCAAACAACTTATGGGTGTGTACATGGGTGTGGCTCCCAGTGTTTGTCTATAAACATTGTTTTCAATACTTTGTAGGGTTTTTATGTCCGTTTCCGTGAAGTTTATAATATCTGCTCCATATAGTATAGATGGCAAAGCCACTCACTTCCAGTAGGTTTTACCAATCAAAAATTTATTACAGCTTTTGTGAACAATGGAGTAGGTCATATTTGCCAATTTTCTTGCCTTTTTTATCATGTTTTCTTTGTGTGCTTTAAAGCAGTCTTTTGCATTCTTGATTGTCACTCCCAGGTACCTTATCTCCGTCGTCACTTTTATACCTTCTATATCAGTGGTTCCCAAACTTTTTCTGGTCATTACCCAATTTTCATACCTGATCCTTGTCCATGCCCCCCCCCCCCCGCCCAACCATAACCCGTTAACTGAATAATATGAACATCTTTGCTGATACGTATGATTCAAGACCAGGTTATCATACAGAATACACAGCTTAGGAAGCCTTAGATTAGAATTATGTTGAGTTAAAATTATCTTGCTTCCCTAATACATCCCCATGTCTTGTTTTATGTCAAGAACACAGAATCATATAAAAAAGGACGTATTACTCATGTGTCTGGCAACAAGGCATTGTACTGAACCTGTACTGAACCTGTAAGTTCCCTCCACTGGCTACCAACCCGCTAAACTCCTTTGGTTTTATTTATGCATAGCCTCAGATTATGGCCCCCTACATTCTTCTATATGGCCCCCAGTTTGGGAACCACCGTTCTATATAGTTCCCTGGGTTGATCTTGTTCCTTCATGTTAAATATTAGTATGTTACTCTTTTCTTTATTTATGCTTAATCCAAATTCCTCACTTATTTCACTCATATATCTAATATTTCTTGAAGCCGAGTCCAAGTCTCTTGCCAGCAATAGGCAATCATCTGCAAAGTACATTGTACACCTTCAGTGTTTTGTTTTTGCTTGAGGACACCCAGTAGTGCATGCTAGTTAGTAGTTAGTTGTTTCCTACACAACCTAACCTAACAATATATTATTATTAAAGAGAGAATGGGACGAGTGTGGGGATACTGGTGTTACCCCTCCCCCTCCACCAACACCCCCCACACCACTCCTTCCTTCCCAACCCCACACTTTCCTTCGAATGCGTCAATATGACTGGCCAGCTTTGTTTGTGATATTCTTCCCCTGTAAACTCCTAACATAACACATATAGTAATACGATATGTCAGCCATAAATTAGGCTTGGGTGATAAAGATAGTGTGTTGAAACGAATAGTAGTAGATTCTAAGGTCTCAAGTAATGAATTCAAACCCCAAAATGTTGAACACCTAAATTTAATACTAAACATAATAACACATAATGTAACATAACATTACTTAGCCTAACATAATGTAACAGCATGATCTAGCATAACCAAACATACCATAACATAACATGACGTAGCCTAATCAAACATAGCATAATATAACATAACATAGCATGACCAAACATAGCATAATATAACATAATGTAACATAACATAATAAAAGCTAGCATAGCATAACATCTAATAAACATTTCGTAACATAACATATATTATAACATAAATGACATAACATTAAGGTACATTTCTGTGTATATATTTGATTATTCCATTCTTTCTTTTAGTCACCAATTTATTTGTCAACATATATTTTTTCTTTTTCATATTGATAATATTTACTTAATTTATTTGGACTTTTATTTCAATTATATATATATATGTGTGTGTTATTCGAACCAGTATTTTCTTTTTCTATAATTTCTTTTGACTTTTTTAAATTATATATTTGTCATGGATTTTTTTTTTAATGGTGGCTGTTACAATGCCACCTTCATGGATAACTTTTGTGGTTGTAAAGCTGGTATGGTTTCTCTGGGGGACCAACAACCACACCGGATAATGGACTCCTTCCACCCTTCTAATAAGTTCACATAAAAGTAATTAGAGGAAATTTATTGACAAAAACCACATGTAGAATCTTCACCCGGACAACGTTGGGTATCACTGCTAGTTATTATTATTATTATTATATTCAGGCAAACCATTCATTATCTTTTAGGGATGGGTGGGAATAGGGGGACAGGCTTGGGGGGGTGCAGGAGTAGGGGGACAGGCTTGGGGGTGGGGTTGAGGGGTTAAAAAATGATGACACCGGCTTTATCAGGGGTTCAGTGGAGAAATGTGTGAGGGTAGGAGTAGCAGGAAGAGTAGAGGCGCCCCAGGAGGAGGAGGGAAAAACACTCACACCCGTATAGTTTTAAAACATTTGAGGGCCCTTACTGGAGCTCTATGAACCCTCCAAATAATCCAGTCCACAAAACGCTTCAGTGTTTCAAATAGGGAATCTGTTGCCTGGAGTAGTTTGGAGAATTCATAGAGCTCCAGTAAGGGCCCTCAAATGTTTTAAAACTACGGGTGTTACCTCCTAAATTGGCATATCAGCCCCTCTCTGCATAGCGTCTTCAGTCTGGGATCTACAGTATCGGGACCCCCAGGCACATACAACCTTATAACCTTGACTCCCAAACGGACAAATCCTTCCAATAGACGCACCCATCCCTCCTTCGACAGTTTGGTCTTAAGGATTCTCAGCTTATAATATCTGTTGGTGGAAAAGTGAGTTAAACATTGTATATAATTCATTCATTCATTCATATACCCTCATTGTACATTTTGTCTTGTACTATCCTTACTATCCTTACTATCCTTTCACAATGCAACCCACATGCTCTAACCTACTCATTCATTACTTATTATTATACACAAATTATCCATCTTATTTTATCAAGTTGTGGTTTGAGATCTGTGAAACACTACAATGGGCTGTATTCCAAGTATTTAGGTCAAGTTGTTACGTTAGACATCTATAATATTTCTGATAGTGGTTTTGATATTCATTTTACAAGGCTATACACTAATGGTAGGAAACATGTTGTAGACCTAACAGATTTTAGACTAGCATTAAGGGGAGGGTATAGTTTTGACATTTTTGGAGATTATGATTCTTCCAAACTATTCCAGGCAACAGGATACCATTATTTTTCATCATCTGGGTCTGTTTCCTAGCTGGCATACTTTGGAGGAATCAAGGCACTCCAATGTACCAAAAGTATACTCTCCCCTTAAGGTAGTGATGGTTACTACCAGTGTTGCCAGGTGCAGGGAAATTACTCTGTTTTAGGGAATTTAGATGTCCACACAGGGAAATAATTTACAGCTCGTTCAAGAGTAAACAGGGAATTTTCTACAAGATGAAATAGCTAAAAGACCATCAATATTTTTTATTGGTTCAAGAGTTAACAGGGAATAATTGAGGTAAAAAGGGAAATTCTGATGTTGAAGTTAGGGAAATTTCGTCAAGCAGACATGGCAACACTGGTTACTACAGACGACTGAAGACATTTTATTCATACCCCTTTGCTTTTGGTTGAAGTTTGGCTACCAGCTGACATACTCTGTCTATTTCTTCTTCACCCAATCCACTCAATCGAAAAGTCACCCCTTTGTCAGCGTCTGGGAAGCTGGTAGTAATATCTTGAGGTATATTAGGGAGTCCCATACATTCTACGCCTGTTAAAAAAGGGGAGGGTATAGTTTTGACATTTTTTGAGATTATGATTCCTCCAAACTATTCCAGGCAACAGGATGCCATTATTTTTCATCCTCTGCATCCATGGGTCTGTTTCCTAGCTGGCATACTTTGGAGGAATCAAGGCACTCCAATCTATCCAAAGTATACTCTCCCTTTAAATATTCAAGTTCCCTCATAATCTCTCACTTTCTATGGATATTATTACCCACAGTATACACTATACAGGGTCTCTATAATCCTTGTGCACTATAAATTATAAATAAATGTAAACATACAACTATTTTTGGGACACTCTTCACTCTCCATTATCACCACTATGTTCACTACTATGTTCACCACTATGTTTACTATGTTCACCACTATGTTCACTACTATGTTCACTACTATGTTCACCACTATGTTCACTATAGTAAGCTGGATTAGTTATATTTTCGTTACAGAGAGGATAAAACCACCAAATTTGGCATGAGGCTTCCTTAGTGTGTAATGATGAATTTGAGAAGGGGTGCCCTCCGAAAACTTTAAAAATATGATAGATTCCCTTTAGTGAAAGTGGAAATTTTTCATTTTCTTAAGATAAAAAAAATCGTTATTTAGCAATGTATGTTGTAGATGCATAACATTTGATATCACACTTCTTAAAGGAAATTAAATTTTACATCTTTTTTGTTCTATTCACTTTTTTAATCCAATTCACCTTTAAAGAGATAATTATTTTTTCCAGTTTTTTTTTTATTTTATTTTTTAACTGCAATAAAACTATACTTATTAGAGGTACTTACATTAAATTTGAAGCTACTGTTAGAAAGGGAATTAAATTTTGCATTTTATATATTCGGGATACTTTTTTTATCTGATTCACCGTTTACGAGATATTGAGTTTTTTTTTTTACAATGTATAAACAATTTACATTATCATATATACTGCCTCCTCCTTGTCCAATTATATTCACTAGTGATAGAATTGGAGTCGTTGTATGATTCGCCTTTGAAGTGTCCATTACAAACACCCTCTCTATGAACCCTCCAAATAATCCAGGCCACAAAACGCTTCAGTGTTTCGAATAGGGAATCTGTTGCCTGGAGTAGTTTGGAGGGTTCATAGAGCTCCAGTAAGGGCCCTCAAATGTTTTAAAACTACGGATGATAAACATGATACTTAGCCAGCACCCATGCAATTATCAGGGCCAGCCAAGCCTTCAGAAACAAGCGGGATATCATACTGTAGATACGATATTATACACGAGTTTTTTTTGTTTATCTATGTGACATAAAGGAGATCGCAGCAGTCTCATACCATATTATGTGTATAGGTATTCAATTATATTATTTTATCATAATAATTGGGGGCAAGGAGCTAAAATTCTCGTGGTGCCTCTGTTAATTTTCAGAGATCAATTGTTACACAAAGACGTTTTTATACCAGACTCATAAAAAGGAAGCAAATGACACTGCCTTAAATTGGATACGGTTTTGGCGCGACAACATATGAACAACGTAGAACCACACCATTTTTAAGTTCGTCAAAATAATAAAACATATTTAAGCAGACAGGATGTGGAGATTGAGAACTAAACCTTCCACTTATCCTCCTTCCTGATTCTCCCTCTCACCAGTGAATGTTTCAAATGAAGGTTCACAACTCATGGTTCAGGAATACTATCTTGGCTAGAGTTGACAACACTGTGGTGGCTACCGTTCCTTTACCTATACACTCTCTGCTGCTCTCTCTGGCTCAGACTTCCACTGAGGGGGTACAGAAACTTTGGTGTGTGGCTGTACTTGTCAACACTAAAGTAATATTTGTAGGATGAGTAGCCACTTCACAATGACACTGTAGTGGCACCATGTACACCACTCCTTATTCCTTTGTACATTCCATGTGTACATGTGCACCACTCCTTATTCCTTTGTACATTCCATGTACTTGTGCATCACTCCTTATTGCTTTGTACTGTAGTTTGCCCGGCCTCAGACAGCCACAATCTGGTGGGTAGACTAATCCCACGATATAATGACTATATTCCTTATACCGTGGCTAATCCTATCCCCTGTCACAGCTTAATCCCCTCCTGGCCCCTGGGAGACCAGTGCCAACCTCCTTCCCTTCTCTCAGGTATGATTCCTATAGGTGTAGATGCTGAGTCAGACGACAACACCACAGCCAGGAGCTTGGAGGCACCTCAATATAAGAGGTATATACGCTTCACCCAGACCACAGACTATCTTTAACATCTTATGAGCTACTGTAGAAAAAGGACCCCACCCCTGCTGTCATCATACACTTACATAAACACGTGTTATCGCTTAGATCACAAGTGGCGCTCCTGCTCTACATCACTACAGACTCTCCACTGCAATTACAGACTCTCCACCACACTACACGACAAGCTGGCCTGGCTGACCTTCCCTATATCTACATGTACTGAATTATTGTGTATTACCAATAAACTGTACCGTGTATTCTGTAATCTGTTCACCCACATAGAAACATAATGGCTTCCTTACTGTTTTAACATCTACTCAAAATTCACTTTTACACTATATCAAAATATAATTTTACACTCTAATAAAACTACACATTTCATCATTGCAATAGAAGTCAAATGTTATTTGATATATTTTGTTATTAAAACATATCTCAATTTTTTAATTAACCTCCAGAGTACCAATGTTGTCTTATGGTTATTGTACAGTAATTCAGTAGTTTATGTCAATGTATACTTACAATGTATACTTACAATGTATACTTACAATGTATACTTACAATGTATACTTACAATGTATACTTACAATGTATACTTACAATGTATACTTACAATCACTGAAAGATTAAATAAAACACAATTAACTATTGTCTTTTAAACCTGTCCTTTTCTATCATCATTCAGATACAAACTACAGACAAGTACTCACTTAGGTATTCTAGCTGTGTGAGAGGTTGGAGAGCAGACAACAGTGTTCTCATCTGTTCACCTTTAGCCAAAGATATTAAGAGTATCTTGAGTGTTAAGGGAAGTCTGTTCATCCATCCATGCCACTCCCCCATGAACCGTGTCAGCTCATCCCTGTATAGGTTGTATGTTAATATCTAGAGTCTATACAGTCACTCAAATATCTGATGGCAAGATTTCAATCTGTTTTGGTCACTTTACTGTCTTTACATAAATAAGGGTTACAATAATTTTAGATTGTGATTAATAGTAGTAAGGGCTAAGTTAATTTCAGCTTTTAATAATGAGTCCACATTATGATTTCTGCATACTCTCCTACCAATACTTTGAGCAAATTTATTTGGCACACTTATTGCAAGATACCATATGTTACGAACAACATACTGTACAGCTGAATATATCACACTAAATAATTAGTGAGAATAAAGAGTAAAAGGCAAGTGAAGAGGACGGTAAGTGAGAGTAAACAGAGAGTGGATGAGGAGTTTGGTACGATACGGAGTGAAAAATAATTTGGGAAAACAAGAAATTATTCTGGAAAAAGGTTACAAGAGAAAGAGGAGAAGGAGATTTCAAGGAAAGTCTGGTAGCGTAAGAATAAAGAGAGAGGATGGAATCACTGTGAGTGGAAATGAAAGAAGTGTAGAAGAGGCATTTTGATAGTTTGATGAATGAGAGCACTGGAAGGGGTGACGGTGGTGACATGCATGGGGATGGAGGCAGGGGGTAGACGACAGGATGTACAGGGAGAATTAGGAAGGGAAGAGATTAGGAAAGCAATAGGAAAGTTGAAGATGGGAAAGGCACCGGGGGTAGATGGGATAACTGCTGAAATGTTAAAGTATGGGGGGGAGGTAGTGGTGGAGTGGATGTTGTATATATGCACATTGGCTTGGAGGCAGGGAGAGGTACCAGAGGATTGGAGGAGGGCTATAATTGTACCTTTATATAAGGGGAAGGGGAGTAGGGATGAGTGTGGTAGTTATAGGGGAATAAGCCTTCTTAGTGTACCGGGGAAGGTGTATGGAAAGGTTCTAACTGAGAGACTGATTGAAGTAACAGGGAATAAAGTTGGTGAGGAACAGGGAGGGTTCAGAAAGGGTAGAGGATATGTGGATCAGATAATTATTTGTAATAAAATCAACAGTGGAGACATATATTGGAAAGGGTTGGAAGTTGTATGCTGCCTTCATGGACTTGTAGAAGGCATAGGGTTGATAGGAGAGCTATGGCAGAAGTATTGAGAATTTACAGTGTCTTTGCTGAAAGGCATTGACACCCGTAGTTTTAAAACATTTGAGGGCCCTTACTGGAGCTCTATGAACCCTCCAAATAATCCAGGCCACAAAACGCTTCAGTGTTTCGAATAGGGAATATGTTGCCTGGAGTAGTTTGGAGGGTTCATAGAGCTCCAGTAAGGGCCCTCAAATGTTTTAAAACTACGGGTGTCAGGCCTTTTATGTAGAGGCAAAAACATGTGTGCAGGTAGAGGGTGATCTAAGTGTGAGTTTTAATATTAGTGTAAGGTTGAGACAGAGGTGTGTTATATTACCATAGCCATTCAATATACTAGTATATATAGATACTGTAGTTTTACGAGAGAGGTGAAGACCAAAGTGAATGAATGGTACATGATCACAGATGTTGCCCAGTAATATCTGTGATCATTTTGTAGGACAGTTACAAAAGTACTGAGTTTAAGTCAGGCAATGTCCGCCATCTTGAAAACTGGTAACCATTTTCGAATATTAGTTCTAAAATATATTTCTCCAGTTAAAATACAATCAATTTAAAATTTGGATGAATAGCATGTTCCTATTTATACCCCTTTAGCACTGAACATTTTATGAGACGGCCATCTTGAAAACTGGTGGCCATTATAGATTTTGAGTTGGGCAATATGCTTTTCTTTTAAAATTAGGTCCTATACTTTATTTGTGCCAAATTTGGTGTTTGTATCCTTAATGAAGTGAAATATTCTTGTGGAATACTGACTTAATCAATCTGTTCCACTAATAAAACCAAATCAGTAAATAAAATGTTTCAGTTCACCACCACTCAACAGAAACAGATACTGAGAGAGTTTAACAATTAGTATGAGTGTTTGGTGTAAGAAAGATGGCTTGGATTATAATAAGAAGTGAATGGGTAGTCACACAAAAAAACTCACCTGGCCATCAATGCCTGTTGGAAGAGGTCTGGTGGTTGTGTGGTTTGTTGTGGGGAGTTATAGTTATTGAACAATTGTACACTAGTTACATTATGGTGAGTGAGTGCTTGTATCATTGGAGTCAGGTCAGGTGTGTAGGAGAGGAAGAAGGTTAGTGTCACTTGTGTTGGCTTCATATACGATAACAAGGCAGCGTGTCCCTTCACATGGTTCTCCACACACAGTCCTCTATCAGGTGAGATGTGTTGGTGGATGATGACATTGATAACTCCTGTATTACACTCGGCTGCTTCTACTATTTTCCCCCAGTTATCAACCCCTGCTTTATGGAGCAGTTGAACCACTTCCTCATGCAGCTGGATATGTACAGGTGATATGTAGTGATGTAAAAGACCAACTAAGTGTAGAAATATATACTGAAAGTCTTTTACAATGAATGGACGCGGCCCAAGGGCACTAATTATCTCTTCCTTGATAGTGGTGGTTTCTGGCTTCAGTTTGAGTTGTTTCACCACATGAAGAGCACCATAGTATTCCTGTACAGCTTTGTGAAGAGCAGAGTATTGGTGCTCGTCTCCTAAAGGTGTTCGGGTGGTTTTCATAGTGAAGAACACAGACAACACTTCCTGAGAGGATATATTGAATGTGTCACATGTCGAAGTAATTTGTAGCAGCTCTTGTTGTGTGAAAACCACTCGGTTGTTAATGAGAGCCTGTAACATGGATTGATATAAAGCCTCCACACATTTCTCCACTCGTCTGGTCAGTTCCATCACACCGATATCTTCGAGGTCTGGTTTCTTCTTCAGTAGTCTTTCTGTTAGTTTCTGGACATTGAGTTTGTGAGCCCAGAAATAGAGTTGTGTCTGTGATACTGACGCTGTGACGCTGCTGGGATCATGGATACACTGCCATGCCAGGAACACCAAATTCAAGGCAATTTTGAAATGGTCTTGAATACAAATTGTCTCTATTGTTTGTTGTAGTTTGCTGAAATCAACAGTCTTGTCTTTGCTAAAATCAACAGTCTTGTCTTTAATATGCTTAAACGCATTGATATAGTTGAAAATGAATGTTTTTCTGTCTTTCTTATCTATCCCAAGTAAGTTTATTTCAGACACTTCATATTGAGTGGGTATTGTTGTCCTGAAGTGAGTGATAGGTTCAGGACGTGAGGTGAACAACAGTGTAATATTGGCTGCATCTCTATATACATTTAGGATTTCTTCCACAAGTTTCCTACTTTGTGTATTTTCTTCATCTATCCCATCAATCAGAAACAAAATACTGCAACCTTTCATAATAGGCTGCATGAGGTCCTTGTAGCGACAATATACTTTAGGTAATGCATTATTAAGAAAATCAGTGAGAGAGTTGAGGTGTCCATCACGACATTGTACACGAAGAACGAGGCTATACTTGTCTAGATCTTTAATATAGCCCTGACCTCCCTCCAGCCACTCATATGTTATCATTGTCAGTAGAGTTGACTTACCACTACCAGCCTCACCCACAAGCAGCAACAGTTGAGGCTTGGAAATGCTAGGGTTAATTACACTCAATATATCGTTGGCACCTCTTGTATCCTTCTCACTGACTTGTATCTTGGAAAATATATCTGGCACTTTTACCTTATCGTTGGTATCTCTTGTATCCTTCTGACTGACTTGTATCTTGGAAAATATATCTGGCACTTTTATCTTTATGCCACTGTCGGGTAGGAAGTGTAATGGATCTATTATCACCGAAGCAGTCTCAGCTATATGGACTTTTGCTTCCTTGATTAACTCTTTCATGATGGTTGGTTGATGATAATACAATAGTTCTTCCATCCCAAATACCTGATTAAACACCTTAAACAAACCATCTATCATTTCATCGGTTTTCCTTTGTAGCTCAACCTCACTAATGTTATATCTTTCCTTAGCCTCTTTCAAAGCATCTATCAACGCTAGTCTCAACTTTGCTCCCATGTTTCAAAATTCTGTATCAGTTAATGTAAACTCTTCATGAGCTACTTTATTTCTTATGTCTTTAATGCGAGTGAGGAGTGACTCAAGATGTGTACCTCCCTTGTTGTTCCACTTGGGATCATTAAATTTGGCCACGTTAAGAGCAAATAACATGAAAAGTTTGTGTAGGAGGGTAATGTCGCAGGTTCTACACGAGGGATCACTGGACATGGTTTCTTCTTGTTCTTTGTTGAATTGGCGAATGTTTTTATGGACATGAAGGTAGTTGCCTGGTAAATTTGTGTTTAATCTGTGTATATATTCACAGATAGTTTCTCCAAGGTGTTTGTCTGGTGTTGACCACTTGAATATTTCCCATAATGTATCCCTTGCTGTGGTTTTTAAGGCTTCAAACATCTTAAGAACATTGCTCCTCTCGCGAGATCCTAAAGCAGTAGCCATATCAATAATGTCCTTGAATTCACTATACAATCACTACACAGTTTGTTGCCAACACAAACACAGTCCTTATTTACACACCTTGGGTTGATTCCAAAGTGGTTTGTTTTGGTTGGTAAGCTCGCAAACGAAAGAATATTTGTCGTGTAAATTCCTTATGGGTGAATTATTTAATGAATTTGGTGAGTAATCTATACAGTGATCATTATTATTATTATTATTATTATTATTATTATTAAATGCCTTATGGGTGAATTATTTAATGAATTTGGTGAGTAATCTATACAGTGATCATTATTATTATTATTATTATTATTATTAAATGCCTTATGGGTGAATTATTTAATGAATTTGGTGAGTAATCTATATACAGTGATCATTATTATTATTATTATTATTATTAAATGCCTTATGGGTGAATTATTTAATGAATTTGGTGAGTAATCTATACAGTGATCATTATTATTATTATTATTATTATTATTAAATGCCTTATGGGTGAATTATTTAATGAATTTGGTGAGTAATCTATACAGTGATCATTATTATTGTTATTATTATTATTAAATGCCTTATGGGTGAATTATTTAATGAATTTGGTGAGTAATCTATACAGTGATTATTATTATTATTATTATTATTATTAAATGCCTTATGGGTGAATTATTTAATGAATTTGGTGAGTAATCTATACAGTGATCATTATTATTATTATTATTATTATTAAATGCCTTATGGGTGAATTATTTAATGAATTTGATGAGTAATCTATACAGTGATCATTATTATCTAACTGTTGGATAGATATTGTGAATGTGGATACTCATCTTTTGCAAAATAATGAAGCCTTACAAGTGTGGTTGGTTGGGGAGCTAACAAACCAATACCACTGTGGAATCAACCCATAATCTTTATAAGCTACTGTAGACTGATGGTAACGGACATCATCTGAAAATGGAAAGATATTTGTTATGTAGTAATTATACGAGGCAATAGTCAAGTATTATGTATTTGATAATGGAAACATGACACGTGTATTATAGTAGCATTTCTTTCAACCAAGCTCTCATTTCCTCCTTTCATATTTCACCTTCTTACTACTTAATAAATTGATTCGAGAAAATATGATGTTTGATGTTTCCAGAATGCATCTCAGATATTAATGATTGAAAAAGAGGATGTTGTCTGTATCAAGAGTTTGGGCACTTCTTTGGACCTAAGCCAAACCCTTTCCTTTTTTTATCTGTCTCTCCTTTCTTCTATTTCCTTCATGCATGCTGTCCCTCCTATCTGTCTCCTTCTCCTTTTCTGTCTTCTTAATGTGGTAGTTCTTTTTTGGTACATTGGAGTGCCATGATTCCTCCAAAGTATTCCAGGAAACAACAGGACCAGAAGAGCAAAAATAATGGTGTTCTGTCGCTTGGAATAGTTTGGAGGATTCAGTTGCTCCAGATTTACCAACATATAAAACTTCCCCCTTAACCTAGCTGTATAATTTAATCATAACAATTATTATTATGTAGGTGGGAGTAATCAGTAACCCTCCAATCCCAAAATAGAACCCTGTAAGGTCAACTGGAGACTACTGCCTGATTCATCCACACCATAATATACAGTTAGACGGATCACAACACAAAGGAGAGAGCACCAGTTACAAGAGATACACTGTAGCATTCAATAGTCTCCGTTTCGTCGACATCATTTCACATTTCCACCTCCTGCTTGCTTCCTTCACCCTTTCTTGCCAATCTTATGCTGACATTAAATTAGGGTTTTTTCGATGTTTTCAAATCTTGCCACACAAAAATATATATATATCAGTGGCAGATTTGATTGAAATGGTCAATTTATCACAGGTGGTGCAGGTGTCAGATTTTGGTGGAAGAAAAGCAATATTGAATTCCTTTGTGAATGTTTTGTGGTAATAATTTTGGGTCACTTTTTCTGTTCCGGGATGATTGACATTCATCCATTCTTCATAAAACTGATAAAGTTTAGGGATGGTCAAATTACATTCCAAGTAACGCCTGTGAGGATTTCATGCACGACTCTAGTGGCTTGTCAGAGTCTGTAGTGATTTAATGTGGTCTCTAACACACTGTGCCTTATTATCTTTATTTAATTTGTCTGGCTGATAATTCGCAGGAACCTCGGTTACATTTTGTTTGTTTACATTACCCGGTTTCTATTAATACCAAACATAGACGTGAATGTTGTTCTACACACTGGAAAAGTTTTATTTTGGTACACAACTTTGTATAAAAGATTGAATTCACGTTGCTTGCCAGGAAAAAAAATTCCTTCACTCTACTTTGTTTACTAAGTAAATTTCCTGTAAGGAAGGGTAGGTCGAAAGTCACACTACAACAACACTTCAATTTGAGCCTTAGAGTATGTGTGTGTGGGGGGGGTGGGGGGTGGATGGGTGTATGTGTGTTGGACTGTGGTCACTTATATATAAACAGTATATATCCTTTATTAGTAGTAGTTTAGTATAACATGTTGGAATCCATAATGAGAATTCGTAAAGTCATGATGGTCTAATGTACTGCAACACCTTCCAATGAGATGGCTTCGAAAAATGATCCGAAACTATAGCTGTTGGTGTGTGCAATTTTGGTTCATAAAATTAACTCAAATAGCTCGCTTTTATTCACCAGGTTGCAGTACATTGCAGCAGAAATTAACCGTATGTATATTATGAAGACTCAACTAATAAAGATGGTGGGTTGTTGTCTGTTCTCATAGATTAACATACTACAAAACATTTATCTACACAACACACTAATATATATATATATATATATATATATATATATTACACTTGGCTTATGGATTTGGTAATGAAAAGTGTAGTCTGATAATAATTAAGTGTAAGGTAAGATAAGGTAAATAAAAGCGAGCTATTTGAGTTAATTTTATGAACCAAAATTGCACACACCAACAGCTATAGTTTCGGATAATTTTTCGAAGCCATCTCATTGGAAGGTGTTGCAGTACATTAGACCATGACTTTACAACAACGAAATACTATACTCTGTTCAAAACTTGTGTTCCATTTTCCTCTATCTATCTGTCTCTATTTCTATCTATATCTTTATATCTATATCTATTTCTATCTATGTCTTTCTATCTATCTCTATCTGTCTCTATTTCTATCTATATCTTTATATCTATATCTATTTCTATCTATGTCTTTCTATCTATCTCTATTTCTATCTATCTCTTACCTGTCTATCTATCTATCTATCTATCTATTTCTATCTATCTAAGCATAAGAGGCCAGCGGAACACAACAAGTTTTGAACACACTATAGGAAACAACATTTGCAGGTGTCTTTATTTTACCATGAGTTCCTAACGTTACCTACCAGTTAAAATAATTATGGATTTACTAAAATAACAATTCATTTACTTACCATATCCTTGTCTGCTTCTCCTACTCGCATTTTTTTGTTTATTCTTAACTGTAACCATTCCAATTGGTTTCTTTCAGTATTATAGACAACACAATGGAAGTGGGAACTGTGTGTGTGTCAGTGAGTCCTGGCTGTTGGATCTGGTATTACTGCTGGGGCGTATCAAGTCCAGCAGTGTTGCCAGATACTGAGATGCCCATTTCACCATCAACATTTTACCAGATTTCACCAACAATAATAATGTATGGTAATGTTTTTATGGTAATGGTATGGTAATGTTTTTATGGTAATGGTATGGTAATGTTTTTATGGTAATGTGTTTATTATAAAGTTTTAATGAAAATTATCACACATACATACTGAAATCAAAATGTTTATTTCCTCAATCATTAGTTTAATAAATTATAATGTAAACAAGTAATAATTAATCCTTTAAGATAACCATGAAGAGTAATGATATAATATGTTGTTACAGTACAATATATTATATGATATAAGGCTTAGGGGGTGCTGGAGTAGGGGGCAGGCTTGGGGGGGTGTAGGAGTAGGGGGACAGACTGGGGGAGGGTGCCGGAGTAGGGGGCAGGCTTGGGGGGGTGGGAGTAGGGGGACAGACTGGGGGAGGGTTTGGGGGGGTGGGAGTAGGGGGCAGGCTTTGGGGGGGGAGTAAGGGGACAGACTGGGGGAGGGTTTGGAGGGTGCCGGAGTAGGGGGCAGGCTTGGGGGGGGAGTAGGGGGACAGACTGGGTGTGGGAGTAGGGGGCAGGCTTGGTGGGGGGAGTAGGGGGACAGACTGGGGGAGGTTTGGGGGTGTGGGAGTAGGGGACAGGCTTGGTGGGGGGGGTGTTATCAGTTAGTCCACGAGGCAGGATGTTTACAGAAAGTCACACACTAATATCAATCTTATAGCACAACACAGTAAACATCAATATAGCATCTAATACAATACCTTAATTAACTCCTCTTAATACATTTTATTTTATTTTAAGAAATGTTGAAAATTGTTGCCATATGTTTTTTTATTAACATGTCCGATGATGAAACCTGAACTGTGGATCCCATACATTACTTGATGGAATTATTACATAGTTTATATCATTATGAACATTCTTCTCTCCAACTAATAATCAATAGAACCTCTGCTACCAAAATTATTATATTATATAGATGGATAAATAGATAGATAGATAGATAGATAGATAGATAAATAGATAAATAGATAGATAGATAGATAGATAGATAGATAGATAAATAGATAAATAGATAGATAGATAGATAGATAGATAGATAAGTCAGTATACACACACATAATATAATAATTTTGGTAACAGGTTCTATTCATTATTAGTTCAGAAGTGACGAGTGATATTAATAAAGATAATATATATTCTCTCTCTTCATTAATCTCTCTCTCTCTCTCTCTCTCTCTCTCTCTCTCTCTCTCTCCTGTTATACACTTAATTTCTTCTTCTGGTACTTTAATTAATTGGTTCCATTCGTCTACTCTACTTGGAAAACAGAAAGAAATTATTAAGAAATTTTAGGGGTAATAATGAATAAGAAATTGACACCATATAAATGTAAAGTGAGAAACATGTATAATATATTGTTAGCAAATATGAGAGAGAGAGTGAGAGAGAGAGAGAACAAATAATATTAAACTGGGGGTTGTGGGAATAGGGGGACAGGCTTGGGATGGGTAGAAAGCTTGTAACCCATTCCCGCACCCCCCTAACCTCCCCAAATCCCCCCACAAGCCTGTCCCCCCACTCCTGCACCCCCCCATAACCCCCAAGCCTGTCCCCTATTCCCACACCCCTTTAACGTCTTAGATATAATAACTGAATTATAGGCTTAATATCACTCAGTAAACTCATAACATAACATATATAGTAGGCTCGGGTGATAAAGATAGTGTGATGAAATATTATATTGATACAATTATTCATTTAGAAGATATTTGCGAAAAATAGCGTCTGCATGACCTGTGCTGAAACTCATAATAGACCATAAGCGTACGGAAGTGAAGTATGTGTAATTAAGTAATTAGTGGAGTGTTCTTTGTGACGACAATGTCCTTTGTCCCCCCTCGTGTACGTCCACTTTCCATGTGGGAATTCCTGGCGCTGTAGGTGGTCACATGACAATTTGTATAGCCAGACAGACAAACAGAGTCTCTTCATTTAGATAATAATAATAATAATAATAATAATAATAATAATAATAATACCAATAATAATAATTTCTCTAATCCTTGGCCACTATATAGAAGAAGAGTGAATATGTTTGAGGAATATGAAGGAAGATAAGCAGGGATCGATATTCTTTGATACAGCTACATTCGTATTGTCTGTACAGTACTGTAGTGGTATCACTGACACAGGCATATATATATATATATATATATATATATATATATATATATATATATATATATATATATATATATATATATATATATATATATATATATATATATATATATATATATATATATCCACTATAAGTTGTTTTAAACTAACTTGTCACCTTTTCTCTTTCGCTCTCCCTAATTATGACCTCTCTGGCTCTCTCACACCACTGCATGGCTACTTGAAAGATAACACTGGTATATAAATTCACAATAAGGCTGAGTAGTTTCGAACATGATCTAAATTTTGGGGTTAAAACAAGTATTTTGAACTTTGTATACCATGTATTACACTTGGCAACGTCTGTACTTGAAGCAGTGTTGCCAATCCCTGCCAGGTGCAGACTGAGAAGCATGTAGTTGAGGTCTGTCCTGTGTCAAATTATTTATGATATTCTGAAACTCTATTAGTAAATTATAACTATTTTGTTTGTATTTTTATGTGGACTACAGTCCGTATTTTTGTAATTAGTTTGTTTTAATGGTTTCGTTTTATACTGTTTTTGCTAAAATTTGTAATATATACATATTGTACCCTGTGGTCAATCTATCTATCTGTCAGCCCCAGGTCAGTGACTCATCAGTATCCTTCATTTTAATTAAGAGAGGAATATTTCTCAATTCATAGAGTAGGTGCAGGATTGGTTAGACAAATCCTTGTTTCATCTAGTACTATAATGTAGACGCTGATATAAATGCTGCTCCACATGCATTTGAGTCAGTGTTTGATTAATCTTTTAATTAAAGAACCTGCTGAGTATAGTTGGATATTATAGTAGCTCAAAGAGACAAACAGACTTATAATATATTAGTCATCTGCTGACAGTATAATTATGGCCAAGCACACGTAGCCTACTTGTCTTTGGGTAAGATGACTGCATGGTTGCCTTTGGCTGACTTAAGGCGTCTTCTATTTATGCCACTTGATCAACCCGGGTTGCCTGACCAGCAGGGTTGATATGGCCTAAATAGAAGACGCCTTAATTACAGAGTTACGCCTAAAACTATTCACTTCCTGTAAGCCGATCTCTACACCTCAGCTGGTCTGGTATGTTAATACATTCTCACTCTGATAACCATCCTCAAAATGGCAACACCAAACATTCCCTAGAAATTATTATCCAGCTGACAAGACTGCAGCATACTTCTAACTTACATGTTAAGGGGGTGTGGGAATAGGGGGACAGGCTTGGGGGAGGGGAAGGAATAGGGGGACAGGCTTGGGGGAGGGGAAGGAATAGGGGACAGGCTTGGGGGAGGGGAAGGAATAGGGGGACAGGCTTGGGCGGTTAGAAAGAGAGAAGAGAACATAGTGAAAGAGAAAAAGATGAGAGAGAGAGAGAAGTGGTGGTGAAAGAGAGAAGAGAGGCTGGCTTACTTATAGCTTTTATTGTTTCAGGAATAATCTGTAGGCTATGTATGTCTTTTATTGGTAGCCTACATTGACATCAAAATATTATTGAGAAACATAAGTGTAGAGGTCATAATTAAATAAGAATCATCGCGCATTAATTATAGTTTCTATATGTAAATGGTAAGTATTGGATTTTTTAAATTAAACAATATATTAGGGGTTTTTCATAGATACAATCGTAATGTATTATGTAATTCGACCACCATGAATATAATTATTTATTCTATAGCCAAATAAAATTAATAGTAACAAGGGTACTGTACGTTACTAGTAAAAATATTCTTATTTAGAAATTTATCAGGAATATATATATATTTTTTTTATAGCAGCTGAAAGAAGGTAGAGTGTTGGTGATTCCTGTTGGCCGCTAGAGGCGCCACCGTCCAAACCAGCTACGGACCCATTGCTCTCATTTGTAAGGTAATTACCCTAGATTAGCGTAATGTGGGGGTTATATGAGGGAAAAGATTTGACAATCTAAGGTAATGTCCATGAATCCTTACGTTATTTCATGGATTGTCGTAAAAAAAAAATAATTTATGTCAAAAACTATCATAATTACATAAAAATATCGTGTGTCAAGGGTAAAAATATGTTGAAATGATCACCTAGTTCAGTATCTAAGGAAATTTGACTCCATCTAAGGTATTTTCAACCCACTTTTTAAGGTAATATCCACTAGTCCACTACCCGGTACTGTTTTTTTTATTATTATTGTTTACATACAACATAAATTATATAAAAATTAACAGAGATAGGCCTATATAACATGACGGGAATGGTTGGTAAATGTCTTCTAATAGGCCTAGCCCCCATTTACCCATTTACCTCGTCAGTAGGCCTATATAGAACAGTAGGCCTAGTCAGAAGAGTCACAATTGGCCCTGGTAAGTTGTAACCTTATTAACTATTAATTATTATTAATTATTAACTATTAATTATTATTAATTATTAACTATTAATTATTATTAATTATTAACTATTAATTATTATTAATTATGGTAAATTTACAGTAAACCTGGGTTCAGTAAAACGTATATATTAGTATGTTTTACCACTAATTAGGACCATTCTAAGACTATTTTCTTCAATGGCGTTTCTCTCGGAAATGCCCCGTTTTCGAGATATGCCCAGTTTTCATACCCCATACAAACTTGGGGGAGAGCCAGGGAATCCGGGGTTTTGGGTGGGGGAAAACACGCTGTACACTATGACGTTGCCTTTATAATATGTAATTGTCTTAAGTAAATACTTGAAACCGGAAATAAAAGCGAAATAACAAAGTTTTCGAGACCGATACAATAAAATACAATTATAGCCCAAACAGCAGCGTTACAACACGTGTTGGCTTGGGTTGGGCTAGATATTCAAATCAAATGGTTATTTTGGGAATTAGTATTACCTAACCTGACCTAACCTAACCTAACCTAGACCACGACAGACTACCGGGACCTAACCTGGTCTAACTACCGGGCCTAACCTGGGCATAAAACCGGTATAACAAATAGAAGTAGTTACCAGGTAAATATCCAGGAACATAGATGGATACAGGACGCTCAAACACAGTATTCCCAAAACAAAATATAGCCAATACAGCCACAAGTGGCGTGAATATTACAACATTTGCAACACTAATAGTGTTTTCCCCCACCCAAAACCCCGGATTCCCAGGCTCTCCCCCAAGTTTGTATGGGGTATGAAAACTGGGCATATCTCGAAAACGGGGCATTTCCGAGAGAAACGCCATTGAAGAAAATAGTCTTAGAATGGTCCTAATTAGTGGTAAAACATACTAATATATACGTTTTACTGAACCCAGGTATACTGTAAAAATACCTTAATTATTAACTATTAATTATTATTGGGGGGAATAGAAAGTCTGTCCCCTATTCTCGCACCTCTCTAACCCCCACCAAGCCTGTCCCCCTATTCCCGCACCCCATTAAAAGAATTACCGTTATTGCATACGGTTTTTCTACCTTCATTACCCGCTAATTTAGACCATTCTAAGACTATTTTCTTCTATGGCATTTCCTTCACAAATTTCCAAAGGTAATAAATAGTCTTAGTGTTAGACCATAATCAGGTTTGGACTGAAGGCTTGCAGATTGTAGTGGTTTATAGTGTTTTATTAATGCATTTGTTGTTCAAGGACGTCACATTTTAATGTTTTTGGGAGATACGACCCCCCCGCGCCCCCCGCCCCAAAAGCCCTACAACCCCCCCCCAACCCAATCTCCATAAACACTTCATTTTCGCCATATTTGAACTTCCCATGCTAGGAAGGTCACCAGTGAGAGACCAGACTAAATAGTTCCCATCTTTCAGTTCTTCAACTGTCCCCTCTTTTCTTTTTATTTCCTTCCTGCTTGCTGTCACACCTTTATCTCTATCACCTTTTTCTGGCCTTATAGGACCTCGTTGTTGCGGCGCCTAATATCCATCCATCTTGTCAATCTTTTGCCCCATCATTATCTTATTTTGCTCGTTATCGTAATTTGCCGCGGTCCTAATTCACTTAGGTGAGGTCAGACTAATTCTATTTAATGTCTGGGGTAAACTACCAATACATAACTGGGGCACTCTACTGGGATATTCTGAACAGACTGCATTGTTTGTTTGTTGTACAGTATTGTGTTTTTCCCTCTAGTGTAGTGTATTATCAGAGCATAATACCAGTATGTTAGCTGCTATGTTTGCTACTGAAACATTATTGTATGTTTTTTATCAGGTGTGTATGCAGCAGCTACCGGTAGTTCAAAAGATTACAAGAAGATGACACTGCAGGATTGGAAGAAGGTGTTGACGCCAAACCAGTTTTATGTAACCCGAGAAGGTGGGACAGAACCGGTGAGTAGGAAATTATACACGTGGTGTGTTTGTAATGTAGCAGAAACTTTATGGGGGTGTGGGAATAGGGGGACAGGCTTTGGGGGGTGCGGGAATAGGGGGACAGGCTTTGGGGGGGTGGGAATAGGGGGACAGGCTTTGGGGGTATGGGAATAGGGGGACAGGCTTTGGGGGTGTGTGGGAATAGGGGGACAGGCTTTGGGGGGGGGGGGAATAGGTGGACAGGCTTGGGGGGGTGCGGGAATAGGGGGACAGGCTTTGGGGGTGTGGGAATAGGGGGACAGGCTTGGGGGGGTGCGGGAATAGGGGGAGAGGCTTGGGGTGAGTTTGGGGTGTGCGGGAATAGGGGAACAGGCTTGGGGTGTGTGGGAATAGGGGGACAGGCTTGGGGGGTGTGGGAATAGGGGGACAGGGTTGGGGGGTGTGGGAATAGGGGGACAGGGTTGGGGTGTGTGGGAATAGGGGAACAGGCTTGGGGGGGTGTGGGAATAGGGGAACAGGCTTGGGGGGGTGTGGGAATAGGGGGACAGGGTTGGGGGGTGTGGGAATAGGGGGACAGGGTTGGGGAGGTAGAAAGCCTGTCCCCTATTCCTGCACCCCCCAACCCCTCCCCAAGCCTGTCCCCCTACTCCCACACACCCCCAACCCCTCCCCAAGCCTGTCCCCCCTACTCCTGCACCCCCCAACCCCCCCCCCAAGCTTGTCCCCATATTCCCTTAAGGTTTATACTATACCTTAACAGTCACAGAAAACTATATGGCTAAGAATATATTGTACACATTATTATTGGATTTAGATCATAATATACAGTAGTTCCATTAATTAAGGGGGTGTGGGAGTAGGGGACAGGCTTGGGGGGGGGACTGGGGGGGGGTGCAGTAATAGGGGGACAGGCTTGGAGTGGGTAGAAAGCATGCATATCCCCCTATTCCCTCAACCCACTAATCCCCCAAAGCCTGTCCCCATACTCCTGCACCCCCCCCCCCCCCCCAAAGCCTGTCCCCCTACTCCTGCACCCCACCCCCCCAAGCCTGTCCCCTTATTCCCACACCCCCATTAATGCCTTTCTCTTGAGTAGCTAATTATAAGAAGGTCTAAGCCTACTTTATCTATACAATACACACAAATTACTCTGTGTTTCCTCTTGCCCTTACTACCCTATTCCTTACCCTATTCCTTGCCCTATTCCTTACCCTATTCCTTACCCTATTCCTTACCCTATTCCTCTTGATCTCAGATGTACAGTTGAACAAGTAGAAAGTGCAAGTAAACTATAGTGTGTTCAAAACTTGTGTTCCGCTGGCCTCTTATGCTTAGATAGATATAAATAGATAGATAGATAGATAGACAGATAAGAGATAGATAGAAATAGAGACAGAGATAGATAGATAGAAAGATATAGATAGAAATAGATATAGATGTAAAGATATAGATAGAAATAGAGACAGATAGATAGATAGAAATAGAGACAGAAATAGATAGATAGAAATAGAGACAGAGATAGATAGATAGAAAGATATAGATAGAAATAGATATAGATGTAAAGATATAGATAGAAATAGATATAGATAGATAGAGGAAAATGGAACACAAGTTTTGAACAGAGTATAGGATTGTATATGTCCATTTCTGGTTAACACTCAAAAATATCAGTCAGTCACGTTGCATTTTACAAACATTGTCTGTGGAGTCTAAATTGATTCATTGATAAGAAAACCAAGATTTATTACATAGAACGGAAAGATTTTGCCATAAGCACTCTTATTTTGTTTGCACTTTCTACTTGTTTGTTGTTGCATTTTCTGTTGAGGTATTTTGTCTAACCCCGTCACATAGCCTACGTCTCCCCTCACACTTTTCCATCCTACATCCGGCATCACATATAGGGTTGATTCCACAGTGGTATTGGTTTGTTAGCTCCCCAACCAACCACACTTGTAAGGCTTCATTATTTTGCAAAAGGTGAATATCCACATTCACAATATCTATCCAACAGTTAGATAATAATGATCACTGTATAGATTACTCACCAAATTCATTAAATAATTCACCCATAAGGCATTTAATAATAATAATAATAATAATAATGATCACTGTATAGATTACTCACCAAATTCATTAAATAATTCACCCATAAGGCATTTAATAATAATAATAATAATAATAATGATCACTGTATAGATTACTCACCAAATTCATTAAATAATTCACCCATAAGGCATTTAATAATAATAATAATAATAATAATAATAATGATCACTGTATAGATTACTCACCAAATTCATTAAATAATTCACCCATAAGGCATTTAATAATAATAATAATAATAATAATGATCACTGTATAGATTACTCACCAAATTCATTAAATAATTCACCCATAAGGCATTTAATAATAATAATAATAATAATAATAATGATCACTGTATAGATTACTCACCAAATTCATTAAATAATTCACCCATAAGGCATTTACACGACAAACATTCTTTCGTTTGTTTGCGAGCTTACCAACCAAAACAAACCACTGTGGAATCAACCCAATATCTCTTTCAACCACCTCATTTCCATCCTCTCAGTCTGACCAAAGGACAGTTAAGGACGCATGGAACTGACACACTTCATTTAGGTTTCTCTTTTTGTAAGGAGACAAACTAAAATTTCACTTGACATTCCTAACATGCATTTCTTAGTAAAATATTTTCACTGTTGGCTATCTTACACAAGCTCTTTTTCTTTATCTTTTTTTATTACATTCATCCCTACACATTCCCCCAATATTGTACCATTCTTTCCTAGGTCTTTCCCTCCTTCTTTGCCTCTCAAAATTGCTATCATGAACTAACTACACCTTCAACAGATTTCATTAATTCTTACCTTATCTATACTTCAAACTATTTCCACTGCTCTTATCCAAGGCTTTTGAGTTTGTAACATTGTTAAACATTCATTAAATGAAGGTTGTTATTACATTCCATTTATGCAATGCCTTCTTCACTTCCATATTTATATAATATTATAATACAAATTTTGCAATATTCCTTGCAGTTCTTCATCAAAAGTTTCCTTTTAATTGACATGTTACAGATCAGAAATACAGTCCTCAAATTGTACAAATCTTCACTTTAAAATTTTGATTATCAGTGTCACACATACATACATATATGTCTGCCCTTGTAAAGGCCTGGAGACACTGACTTCTGAATATTGCTCAAAGCTGTTTCCTCAACATGTTTA
>JAWZYT010000615.1:7500-67654 GCA_034508575.1 Petrolisthes manimaculis | reverse complement strand
CACATCCTTACTTATATAAACACACACACACATCAGCACTTATACACACACACACAACCCTACCCTTCAGAATATCGACAGTCAATAACAATATCAGCGAAGGTCACGTGACAATAGGCAACCCTTGTCAGCCAGCCAATCAGGTTAGAGATGGGTCATTTCCGAGAGCCAATCATCAGTCAATAATCTTGTTCTACCTAACAGATGAATAATAAGACAAATACGATATATATACAAAATACAAAAATATATAAATTAAAAAGTCATATAATTGGTTGAAAGAAATGTAAGCTCTGAAATATCCCCCTTAATAATAATAATAATAATAATAATAATAATAATAATAATACATATAATAATAATAATAATAATAATAATACATATAATAATAATAATAATAATAATAATACATATAATAATAATAATAATAATAATAATACAAATAATAATAATAATAATAATAATAATAATAATACATATAATAATAATAATAATAGTAATAACAACATATAATAAAAATATTAATAATTATACAGAAGTAATAATACATATAATAATAATAATAATAATAATAATAATAATAATAATACAGTGGTTTACAAAAAGCTTCATATTTCCGTGTGTGTCTTTTTAGTAAATCATAATAATCCTATTCACTGTACACATAATATGACAGATTAAGACAAATGTATTCAACGAGTGTATACATAATCATTATGTATTGCTACCATGAAATTATGACTAGACTTCATAACGTTCATCACCGATCGACTACACACACACACACACACACACGAACCTGACCTTGAATGGCATGTGCGTGTGTCTGTGTGTTCATACCCACCCACCACCCAACCAACCATCCAGCCAACCAACTCTTGTGTATGTTTACGTTGAGGTCGATTGTCGTCGCCATGGAGGAATTATTAAGGATAGGGAGGGGACCGTCTCGCCTGCAGGACGGTTAGTTTGTTTACATTATGCATTGGGGAGAATTACTGGAGATTTCTAACTTATAATCTCAATACAGGAAGGAAATGATTGAAGAAGAATGAAGGATAGGATATAAACTCGATACAAGAAGGAGTAAATTGAATGAAAAGGATTGAAGAAGAAGGAAGGATAGGATATAAACTCGATACAATAAGGAGTAAATTGAATGAAAAGGATTGAAGAAGGAAGGATGGTTTGTAGGATATAAACTCGATACAAGAAGGAGTAAATTGAATAGAAAGAATTGAAGATAGATAGGATAGTTTGTTTACACTATGCATTGGGGAGGATTACTGGAGATTTCTAATTTATATAGACATAGTGTCGTAGAATATAAACTTAATATAGGAAGGAGTAAACTGAGGATTTATATGATTGATTGAGAGAAGGATAGTTTGTTTATATTAAGTATTGGGATATTACTAACTTGTTCGAAGGTGTATATAATTGGAGAGGGAGGTATTTGAATCAGAGGGAAACTGTGAATCCTCCAAACTGTGCCTCAAAACAGCTGTGTGTGTGTGTGTGTGTGTGTGTGTGTGTGTGTGTGTGTGTGTGTGTGTGTGTGTGTGTATGTATGTGTGTGTGTGTGTGTGTGTGTGTGTGTGTGTGTGTGTGTGTGTGTGTGTGTGTGTGTGTGTGTGTGTGTGTGTGTGTGTGTGATCCTATAGTGTGGGGTCAGTTTCGTGGCTTGCTTTTGGGGTTAAGTAAGGAAAATTGGTATACTTGTGCAATTACAGAAGGGGAATACTCTACTGAGGGAGATAAACGTATACGGAAGAGTGATGGAGGAAGGGAGAGAGGGGAATAAAGGGACGAGATGAATAATAAAGGGAAGGGGATAAAGATGAAAGAGAGAGAGAGAGAGAAAGAGAAAGAGAAAGAGAAAGAGAGAGAGAGAGAGAGAGAGTGAGATAGAGATAGAGATAGAGATAGAGATAGATATATATATATATATATATATATATATATATATATAGAGAGAGAGAGAGAGAGAGAGAGAGAGAGAGAGAGAGAGAGAGAGAGAGAGATCACTTAGCTGACAAGATACATCAAAGATAAAATTATTAGTCAGATGGAGAAAGTCGAGAGAAAAACTACACATACAAATATAGTTACGATGAGTTGTTTAGGGTGGATTGTGTAACGAAGAAAACAACATTATTATGACTGATTTGGTTAGGTTAAGTTAGGTTAGATAGAGAAAGTGAACGAGAACAAAATATGATAGATTAGGTTTGGTTAAGTTAGGTTAGGTTAGATGGAGAAAGTGAACGAGAACAAAATATGATTAAATTAGGTTTGTTTTGTTAGGTTAGATGGAGAAAGTTAATGAAAAAAATGATAAATTAGGTGAGGTTAGGTTTGGTTAGGAAAGACCGATGGCATTAAGTTAACAACAATGCGTGATAGGTTAGGTTAGGTAAGGATAGGTTACATGGAGAAAGTTAACGAGGACAAAATGATTAATGATAGATTAGGTCAGGTTAGGTTTGGGTAGGATAGGGAATGAAGATAACAACAGCACGTGATAGGTTAGGTTAGGTTAGGTAAGGTTAGGTCAGAAAGTTAACTAGAGCACATTATAAATTAGATTAGGTTATAATAGACAGAAAGTTAACTAGAACACGTGATTGATAGATTAGGTTAGGTTATCAAAGGGTGATGGACAGAAAGTTAACAAAAACAATCACACATGATAGATTAAGATAGATTAAGACAGATAGGTAGACAGTATATGAATTATTAGTGTTATAATTAGAGTGAATGTTGTCAGTACCTCTCTCTCTCTCTCTCTCTCTCTCTCCTCTCTCTCTCTCTCTCTCTCTCTCTCTCTCTCTCGTGTGTGTGTGTGTGAGTATGTTTAACCTCTGTTTCTCTCTCTCTGTGTGTATGTGTGTATGTTTAACCTCTCTTGTTTGTGTATCTCTCTCTCTCTCTCTGTGTGTGTGTGTGTGTGTGTGTGTGTGTGTGTGTGTGTGTGTGTTGAAGTAGCCTTGTGTCTGTCAATGTCCCCCACACCACGGTATATTGATTGTCCTCCTGGTAACTACTATACTCCTTTCATACCGGCAAGTCCAACCAAACCTCCACACATTCACCATGGAATAATGTACACTACGAAAGGTCTTTTACTCTATGTACTTTATTTTAGTACATTATTATTATTATTATTATTATTATTATTATTATTATTAGTAGTAGTAGTAGTAGTAGTAGTAGTAGTATCATATTATTATTATTATTATTATTATTATTATTATTATTATTATTATTACTACTACTACTACTACTACCACGACTGCTATTAATATTATTACTACTACTACTACTACTACTATTATAATGTATTTTTCAAGTTGCAGGTTACATCGTCTGGCGTTATTTACAGTAAAAAAAATCACTTATAAATAAACCACAGTCCTAGCAAGTAACGAGTGGGTGAACACGAAATGAAATAGAGGGTTAAGGGTGTAATTCTTTTTTTATTCCTCCAAAGTATGCTAGGAAACAGACCCAGAAGAGTAAAAATAATGGTGTTTTGTTGCTTGGTATAGTTTGGAGGATTCAGTTGCTCCAGAATTACCAACACAAAACTTCCCCCTTAATTAAGAAGATGAGAGTTGAAGGAGAGAAAGGAAGTGGCTGTGGCTCGGGTACGATAGGGAGCCAAAACCTTGAAAGTATATACAGCTTACATCACCCTCTACTGCCCTTATCACCACAGGCAATACCCATACCCCTCCAGCTTACGTGACTGTGTGTGGGAGGGTATAAACATAGAAAAATAAAATATATATATATACTTGAAAATGGTCTCACACACTTCAACCTACTCCATGCAAAAAAAAAAAAAAAAAAAAAAAAAAAAAAAAAAATATATATATATATATATATATATATATATATATATATATATATATATATTATATATATATATATATATATATATATATATATATATATATATATATATATATATATATATATATATATATGTATACTCCATGCAAATACAAAAAAAAAAAATTTATATATATATATATGTATGTGTGTGTGTGTAAGAGGACAAAAATATTTTATACAGTATTACGTAACCCACCCAAAACAATATAACTGAATAAAAAAAATACAACAATAAAATAAAATACGAAATGACATTACCCTCTCACTCTTAACCCCTTCTTGTAAAACACTAAACATATATTCATGACTAGAGACGACATGAAATATAATAAAAAATAATGTACTCGCTTGTTCCAACCCTTTCCTTCCTCTTATAACCAAAATATATGACCAGTGTGTGTGTGTGTGTGTGTGTGTGTGTGTGTGTGTTGAATTAAAAAAAAAAAAAAATATTATATACATGAATGAAGCCATGACAAAAATAGATTTTCACCCAATAATAATAATAATAGAATGAACCCTCCCTCTACAACACAGCCTCGCAAAACCAAAACATTATGAAGATTATGATACAAAAATTATATTAATGAAAAAAAACTACACAAAAAATACAAAACAACATAATTATATAGATGAGTGAAGAGAACATGACCTTACTTACTTACTCTAACCACCTCCACGCAAAACCAAAATAATAAAAATGAATGAGTAGGGAATGACCTCGCTTACTCTAAACTTCACCTACTCTAAACCTCTCCTCACTAAACATGAACGAGTAGGAAATGACCTCACCTACTCTAAACCTCTCCTCACTAAACATGAATGAGTAGGAAATGACTTCACCTACTCTAAAACCTCTACCTCACTAAACATGAACGAGTAGGGAATGACCTCACTTACTCAAAACCTCACCTTGCTGAACCAAAACAATAATAAACGTGAATGGTGTGGTGGTAGAAGGCAGTAGTATAGTGTTGCTTACTGGCGTGTGCTGGCCTTATCATTATTCCAAGATTACATTAGACCCCCTCCCTTTCCTTTCCTTTCCTTTCTCCTATTGTCCTGCCTGTCTGTCTGTCTGCCTGCCTGCCTTGACGGGGGTTCACACGACAAGGTGAGTGGACCAACACACATACACACACACACACACACACACACACACACACACACACACACACACACACACACACACACACACACACACACACATTAACTCGGTCACATACGAAGCTACCAACAACTTTACACACGACTACAATTGGTCCTTTTACACACACACACACACACACACGAGTATAACAAGGGACTACATGATATACATACATAACATACTGAAGGTCATTAACCCTATATCCTGATGGTGGTAGGTTTATGGAGATTTGACCCTTGATAACACACACACTCTCTCTCTCTCTCTCTCTCTCTCTCTCTCTCCTCTCTCTCTCTCTCTCTCTCTCTCTCTCTCTCTCTCTCTCTCTCTCTCTCTCTCTCTCTCTCTCTCTCTCTCTCTCTCTCTCTCTCTCTTTTCATTCAGTACCACCAGGAAACCTACATAATATTATATGGAGTATAATAAGCAACATTTACTATTGTGATTGATTTATGGATGTATTTTATTTTTGATGTTGTTATCATTATTATTATTATTGTTACTGTAATTTTTATTATTATTATAGCTGCTGTTGTTGTTATATTATTATTATTATTATTATTATTGTTATTTAGTATGTCAAATTCTATGCACATATGATTCCCGTCCAATTAAAAATGTTCATAGATACATGCTTAACGTACAGCTGCCAAAATAACACACACACACACACACACACACACAATGAGAGGGAGACAGGTAGGTAGGTAGGTCGGTACAACTTCAAGGTTAACCTCATGCAGTAAACCTTGAGCTTCTATCTTTATTTCCAAGGTTCATACAACAACAATTGATTTACACTCTTCTCTCTCTCTCTCTCTCTCTCTCTCTCTCTCTCTCTCTCTTTATTCCCCCCTCCCCCCTCACCTCCCTCATTAAACTCACCATGTGTAAGGCAACGAGAACAACAACAAAAACAATCACAATGACGCATTAATGACGCACTGATGACGTAACAATGACGCATGCGCCAAAAAGATCGTCTCAGCCAGCCAGCCAACACAACACAACACACACACACACCCACACACAAATCGTCTTCAGTATATCATCAGTACACGTCAAGACACACACATAGAAGGAGGTGTTTAGTAAATACGGAATATATACACGTAAATACACGTATATACAACATTATTATTTTTTTGTGTGTTGGTAATTCTGGAGCAATTGAATCCTCCAAACTATTCCAAGCAACAGAACACCATTATTTATTTATTTATTTTGTTTTGCTCTTCTGGTCGGTCCTGTTTCCTAGCATATTTTGGAGGAATCAAGGCACTCCAATTTAAGGGGGTGCGGGAGTAGGGGGACAGGCTTGGGGGGGGGGGGCTTTCTACCCACCCCACGCCTGTCCCCCTATTCCCGCACCCCCCAAACTCCCCCCAAGTCTGCCCCCCTATTCCCGCACCCCCCAAACTTCCCCCAAGCCTGCCCCCCTACTCCCACACCCCCTTAATTAAGCTTTATAAACGGTGAAGAAAATATAAATAAATCCATATTCATTGTTTACACATTGATGATATTATTATTTTTTTTCCCTGCTGTATTTATATCAATTAGTGAAAAGTTGTAAAAAAACGTAAATACACAATTTAATTCATTGGTTTGGCTACTCGTACTAAAGGGGAGTAATTAAGTAACCTATTATGGGAAATATGAAGGCTACTGATTCCTCCAAACTATATAATTATGCCAGGAAACAGAACCTCCTCTGTATGGAATTATACAGGATTTTTTTTTTTCTGAGTTTGGAGGAAAAATTGACCAAAATTGACCAAAATTGACCACAAAAAGTTGTTGATTCCCTTAATGAGATATCTTTTCCAATTTGTATGATTATCTATTAGTGTAAAGTTGTAAACAGATATTAAAATATAAAAAAAATTACTGTAAAAAAAAAAAAAAAAAAAAAAAAAAAAAATATATATATATATATATATATATATATATATATATATATATATATATATATATATATATATATATATATATATATATATATATATACTGTATAAACAAAAATAAATACGGTAAAGAGTGTTTGAAGAATTATAAGTATATAATTACAGTATATAGACAAATTTTGGAGAAAAAAAAAAACTGTTTGATCCACCGTAGAAAAAATGGATTGGATTGTGTTGGATTGGATTGTATGCTTGGAATTAAACCGGAGATTGGATAATGAAATGATTGAAGCGAGTGGTGAAATGGGATTGGTACAAGTGGTGAAAAAGATTGTAGTAGTGAAAAGATTGGAGTGGTAAAAAGGGATTGGGGTGGTGAAAAAGAATTGTAGTACGGTAGTGAAAAAAAATTGGATTGGTGATAAAATGATTAGAGTGAGTGAGTGATTGGTGATTGTGAGGATAATACTAATAATATTGTATTTCTTCACGAGTGATTACAGGACTGAGAAAACTGTAAGTAAGTTAGTCAGTAAATAAGTCATGTCAGTCAGTCAGTCAGTTAGTAAGTAAGTAAGTAAGTCAGTCAGTCAGTAAGTAAATAAGTTAGTCAGTCAGTCAGTCAGTCAGTTAGTAAGTAAATAAGTTAGTCAGTCAGTCAGTCAGTCAGTCAGTCAGTAAATAATTCAGTTAGTAAGTCAGTTACAGTAAGTGTACAACATATTTTACGTTCATATGAAGTCCAAAATAAATTAAAATATGAAAAAAAAAGTAATGTTAAGTTTGAAATTATCAGATGACATGACCATTATTATTATTATTGTTATTATTATTATTACTGTTATTATTATTATTACTGTTATTATTATTATTGTTATTATTATTATCATTGTTATTATTATTATATATCTGTATTTCTATCCCTCCCTCTCTTCTCTCTCCTTCTCTTTCTTTTTCCCTCTCCCACTCTCTCTCCTTCTCTTTCTTTTTCCCTCTCCCACTCTCTCTCTTTCTCTTTCTTTTCCCCTCTCCCACTCTCTCTCCTCTCCCATGCACCCTAGCAGCGTTGCCAAGCACCCACAACAAACTCCATCAGTGTTGCCAAGGCCGCTGGAAGGCCAAACATCTGTTCATTGGTGGGTCAAGGAAGCGTTAGTGGGAATTACCTTGTACACGCACTCACACACACACACACATGCACGTGATAACAAATACACACACACAGACGCTTACTAACACACACACACATAAATGCTTACTAATTCACACACATTTGATACTTACAAACACACATATAACTGTTTACCGACACACACACAAATACACACATAAATACCTACTAACACACACATAATATACACACAAGTACACACATAAATATCTACTAACAGACACACACACACAAAGAACTGCTAGGGTACATGCATGGTTGTAGTGAATTGTGTTGGTGGGTTCTGGTCTATGATTCAGGAAGGTATAGTAGGTAGGTATACAGTAGAAGGCTCAAAGCTTAGTTCGTGGTACAAGGATCAATGCTTATACCTCCCTTTCCTTTCCTCTCTCTCTCTCCTTCCTTTCCTATTCTCTTTTTTTCGTTCCCTCTCTCACTTCTCCCTTTCCTTTCCTTTCCTCCCCTCTCTCAATTCTCTCCTTCCTTTCCTATTCTCTTTTTTTCGTTCCCTCTCTCACTTCTCCCTTTCCTTTCCTTTCCTCCCCTCTCTCAATTCTCTCCTTCCTTTCCTATTCTCTTTTTTTCGTTCCCTCTCTCACTTCTCCCTTTCCTTTCCTTTCCTCCCCTCTCTCAATTCTCTCCTTCCTTTCCTATTCTCTTTTTTTCGTTCCCTCTCTCACTTCTCCCTTTCCTTTCCTTTCCTCCCCTCTCTCAATTCTCTCCCTTTCCTATTCTCTTTTTTTCGTTCCCTCTCTCACTTCTCCCTTTCCTTTCCTTTCCTCCCCTCTCTCAATTCTCTCCTTCCTTTCCTATTTTCTCTTTTTCGTTCCCTCTCTCACACTTCTCCCTTTCCTCCCCTCTTTCACTTTCTCTCCTTCCTTTCCTTTCCTCCCTCCCTCACTTCTCTCCTTGGTTGTTGAAGTATAAATATTTATGATTAAAAAGTAGGAATGGGTTCGAATCCCTTATACAAGAGAGTTATACGTATTACCCTTGAAAAATTGTCCCACTGTTCCTGTCATTATTCACATTCCACTCAACCCATTTCAGCTTAAGGGGGTGTGGGAGTAGGGGACAGGCTTGGGGGCGGGGGGGCGGGGTGCTCCCACACACCCCTTAATCTTTCTTTGCTTGCTTTTCTCACCTGCTTACTTATTCTTCCTTGTCTTTCTTTCCCACCTTTATTCGTGTTGCTGATTATCTATCCAATCTTAATTAAGGACCCTGGAGTGCCTTGATTCCTCCAAAGTATGTCAGGAAACAGGATCAGATGAACAAAAATAATGGTGTTCTGTTGTTGATTGGAATAGTTTGGAGGATTCAGTTGCTCCTGATTTACCAACACAAAACTTCCTCCCCCCTTCATTAAGTGAGAAGTACAGTGTTGATGGTAGGTAAATCTGGAGTAAATGATTCCTCCTATCTATTCCAAACAACAAGACAGCCTTATTTGTGTTTGTTTATATTAATCTGGTCTTGTTTGCTGCATGGGATACTTTGGAGGATTCAAGACACTTCAGGTTCCTCCATCCTTTACTTTTAACAATATATACATAATAATTATTTTTATACCGACTGTCCTTCCTTCCTTCCTTCCTTCCGTGACCTTCATGATGCAATATTGATAACGTTGATGTTGCGACATTTGGAAACTCGTGGTATAATTCCGTTCTGTATACGAGTTGCGACATTTGGCAACTCGTGGCATAATTCCGTTCTGTGTACGAGTTGTGTGTGTGTGTCTAACCAAACCAAACCAAACTTAACCAAACCAAACTTAACTTAACCTAACCAGGACTTAACCAAACCAAACCAAACCAAACCAAACCAAACCAAACCTAACTTAACCAAACCTAACTTAACCAAACCAAACCAGAACTTAACCAAACCAAACCTAACTTAACAAAACGTAACTAACTTAACCAAACTAAGAGGGAGGGAAGCCAGCAGTATACGGTATTAAAACAAGGGTGTAATAAAAATAAATAAAAGTAACTATATATAAAGGAAATATTACCTACTGATTAATGGGAGACTTTATTGGAAGGAAGGAGAGCGAAAGTTACGTAATGTTATGAATGTAATATTAAACATGTTATTATTTCTTCTTCTCTTTCTCCTCCTTTTTCTTCATCCTCTTCTTATTATTTTTTTTTTCTTTTCTATTTCTTTTACGGAACAAAAATCTACAAGTGTTATAGATTCAGTATACATTTGTTATTGGTTATTATTATTATTATTATTATATTCTTTCTTATAAAATACATCGTAATAACAATGCTACATGTATCCGATATTTCGTAAAGATTTTAAAAGTACTCAGTTTTTTGCTCTCTCTCTCTCTCTCTCTCTCTCACACACAAACACACACACACACACATACACACACACACACACACACACACACACACAAAGTAAAATAGTATCGATAGCTAACACACAAACACACACACAGTAAAATAGCACCTATAGCTAACACACAAACACACACACAGTAAAATAGCACCGATAACTAACCTACACACACACACACACACACACACAATCTTTACCATGGCATAAAGAATACAGAAGTAGTAGTATTAGCCTGTAATAATCTCGCTTCAACCACGCTACATAGTTTTTTATACACATACACACATACACACTATACCACCTATTCTGGTACACATACATACGATACCACCTATTCTGGTACACATACATACGATAGCTATCTTCACGGTCGACCAAATAGCTTCATAAAATCTTTTTCTACGATACCTCACACACACACACCTTCCCCAACGATACCTCCCACACATCTTTCCCTACGATAGCTTTATAAAATCCTTTTCTACGATACCTTCCCCTTCATCTTTCCCTACGATAGCTTTATAAAATCCTTTTCTACGATACCTCCCCCACATCTTTCCCTACGATAGCTTTATAAAATCCTTTTCTACGATACCTTCCCCCACATCTTTCCCTACGATAGCTTTACAAAATCCTTCTCTACGATAGCTTACCTACGATACCTTCCCCGTCACCTAGCTTCCTTGACCTCTGACCTTTCCTACTTTCAATGGAGCTTCTGAGAAATATCGTGTTGGTAAATCTGGAGCAACTGATTCCTCCAAACTATTCCAAGCAACAGAACACCATTATTTTTGTTCATGTGGTCCTGTTTCCTGGCATACTTAGGAGGAATCAAGGCACTCCAAAATAACAAAAGTGAATTACCCACTTAAAAGGGTAAATAAATAATGAACTTTGGGTACCTACATTAGAGTGGTCTTGATTCCTCCAAAATATGTCAGGAAACAGGACCACATGCACTAACTAACAAAGATAATGGGGTCCTAATTGTTGCTTGGAAACGTTTGGAGGAATCAGTTGCTCCACCAATTATTTACACCACCATTATTGTGTGTTTTCCTTAATTGTCTGATTCAATATTTTATTTAATTGTCTGATTCATTTTTTTTTTCTTAATTGTCTGATTCAATATTTTTTCTTAATTGTCTGATTCAATATTTTTTTCTTAATTGTCTGATTCAATATTTTTTCTTAATTGTCTGATTCAATATTTTTTCTTAATTGTCTGATTCAATATTTTTTTTTTAATTGTCTGATTCAATATTTTTTCTTAATTGTCTGATTCAATTTTTTTTTTCTTAATTGTCTGATTCAATATTTTTTTTTTAATTGTCTGATTCAATATTTTTTCTTTTCTTTTACAGGATTTTGGGAGACTATGGTGAGGTGAGAGGAAGAAGGGACGTGAGAAAGGAAGAATAAAGAGGGAGGAGGGAAAGAAAGGAAGGAAGGGAGGAAGAATAAGGAGGAAAACATAACAAGAGAGGATCGTGAGTCAGAAAGGAATAAGAAGGAATACCAAATAGGAGAAAGGAAGAATAAGGAGAAATAATAAACAGGAAGAGATAACAAGATACAGTATCGTAAATAAGGAAGGAGGGGAATAAGATGGAATATATGATGACGGGGAGATAGAGGAAGTGAAGGAAAGGAGGGAGATAAGGAAGTGAAAGAAAGGTGGGAGATAAAGGAAGTGAAAGAAAGGAGAGAGGAAAAAAGTGAAAGAAAGGAGAGAGGAAAAAAGTGAAAGAAAGGAGGGATATAAAGGAAGTGAAAGAAAGGAGGGATATAAAGGAAGTGAAAGAAAGAGTAAAAAAGTGAAAGAAACCAAAGAAATAACAAGTGAAAAAAGGACATAAATCAGAAAAAGACAGTGAAAAAAAATAATACTAATAACAGATAAGATATTGACAAAAAAGAAGAAATTAAAGTTGGACGAAAAAGAAATAAAAGAAAAACGAAAAAAGAACAAATAAGTGAATAAAGGACGAAAAAAGAGAGAAGTGAAAGAAAAAAGTAAGGAAGGAGGGAAGGAATAAAGAAAGAAAAAAAGAAAGGAAGGAAGGAAGGAATAAAGGAAGGAAGGAATAAAGGAAGGAAGGAATAAAGGAAGGAAGGAATAAAGGAATAAAGAAAGAAAAAAAGGAAAGAAGGAAGGAATAAAGAAAGAAAAAAGGAAGAAAGGAAGGAAAGAAGGAATAAAAAAAAAAGGAAGGAAAGGAAGGAACGAAAAAAAAAGAAAAGTGAAAGCAAAAAGGAAAGAAGGAATAAAGAAAGAAAAACAGGAAGGAAGGAAGGAAGGAAGGAGAGAGACAGAAGGCACCAAACCACAATACCCCCATGAGGAGGGCTTGAGGCAGGAGCATGGCAGAGAGTATGAACAGATACGTGACACTCAATGAACTGGGCACAGGCACTTATGGCTCTGTGGTCCTGGGTCAGAGGATAGATACAGGGGAGAAGGTCGCCATTAAAAGGTAGGTTAGGTGTATGGTGTATAGATGTGTATGTATGTATGCTAGTAAGAGGATAGATACAGGGGAGAAGGTCGCCATTAAAAGGTAGGTGGGTGTATGGTGTATAGATGTGTATGTAGGTAGGTGTATGGTGGATAGATGTGTGTGTGTATGTGTGTGTGTCTGTGTGTATGTATGCTATTAAGAGGATAGATACAGGGGAGAAGGTCGCCATTAAAAGGTAGGTTAGGTGTATGGTGGATAGATGTGTATGTATGTATGCTATTAAGAGGATAGATACAGGGAGAAGGTCGCCATTAAAAGGTAGGTTAGGTGTATGGTGTATATATGTGTATGTATGTATGTATGCTATTAACTAATGGGCTGTATGGTATATGTATGCTATTAAATAAGGTATAAATAAAGTATGCTGTATGTAAATGGCTGATTAGTTGAATAAGCTGGAATGAGTGATTGGATAGATAGAAGGATAGATGGATGGATGAATAAATAAGTGTATCCATTTTCTCATTTTACTCACTTTTTTTTTGCAGGATGAAGAGAAAATTCTACTCGTGGGATGAAGCCATGAACCTGAGGGAAGTAAAGGTGAGTCAATAATTAATAATGAGTCACATAGGTTCATCTTACTCTACATTAATTAAGGGACCCTGTGATGTAGTAAAAAAAACATTGGAAGTAAATGAGTCCTTCAAGTATTGCCACGAAACACACACACCTATAGGGAAAGAGCGTTATACATTACATATTATATAAATTAACAGACAAATCATCCGCTACACCACCATATAAAAATAATGTATATATTTATTTTTTTGCAGTGTATATTATTATTATTTTATTCATTTTTCTCTTCGTCTCGAGATTCAACACAACCCTTACCTTACCCCTCATACCCAACCCCTTCCGCCCCCGCCCCCTCAACTACTCCCACCCCCTCAACGACCCCCTACCCCACCCCCTCAACAGACCCCCGCCCCCCACTCCAATTTTCTCATTACATCCAGGCCTCCCTAATCTCCCCTGAACCTGTCGCTGTGGTTAGCTAATGACGATAATCTTTTTCCACCTTAAATCACTCGGCCTGCTTCTGCTTCTACTTCTGCTTCTAGGTTGGTTGGTTGGTTGGTTGGTTGGTGTAACGAAAGGTCAACGAACCGAACCATACATTTCACACGTGGATTACTGTTCTATTATGTTGGGTTGGGTTGGGTTAAGTTGATTTGGGTTAGGTTGGGTTGGGTTGTAAGGGGATAAGTCTGTTTCGTGTGTGTGTGTGTGTGTGTGTTTAGGTCTTCTGTCTTACTTCATCTACTGTTCATTAATGCATGTACACACTTACCCTTCCACATTCATTTATCTCCTCACCCATTAACCTTCCAATAATAATAATACTAAACCTTCCTATTCACCTACCAACATACATACAGTACTTACTATCTCTCTTATACATTATGTTGTGTTGGCAGGAGAAGGTGTGGTGTTGGTAGTGGGAGGTGTTGGCAGGAAAAGGTTGCGAGGGAGTGTGTTGGTAATCAATAGTACCTGAGCAAGTAACCTTCCTGACTTTCAACCTGCCTTCCTGCCTGCCTGCCTATCTGCCTTACGAATTTCCTGACTTCTTACCTGCCTGCCCGTCTTCCTTCCTACCTACCTGCCTTTCTTCCTGCCTACCTACCTTACAAATTTCCTGACTTCTTACCTGCCTGCCTGCCTTCCTACCTACCAACCTGCCTACCTACCTACCTTAATACTCGTACATGTATCTCTCAACCTTTCCCCTCTCTTTTAAACTTTTCCCATTTTCCCTAAAACTCCCCAACTTTCTCTTCCTTCTCTACCCACCTGCCTCTCTCCACACCACACTACACCACCATTCTCTACTCTCTCTCTCTCTCTCTCTCTCTCTCTCTCTCTCTCTCTCCTCTCTCTCTCTCTCTCTCTCTCTCTCTCTCTCTCTCTCTCTCTCTCCCTCCTTGGTGACAGTTCCATTTGCCAACCTCACAGTGAATTATACCAATATTTTATCACAATTACCTGACACACTCAATGTCTCTGTGAAGCTTTGTGTTGGTAAATCTGGAACAACTAATTCCTCCAAACTATACCAAGCAACAGAACACAATTAATTTTGTTCATATGATACTATTCCCTGGCATACTTTGGAGGAATCATGGCACTCCAATGTACCTACCAAAAAAAAATTATCACCTTAAGGGAAGATATTCGTGTTGGAAAAATTGGAGAGTAAATTTATTCCTCCAAACTATGCCAAGAAACAGACTTAATTAATGGTACTATGATAGGGGATCTGTTTCGTGGCACAGTTTGGAGGAATCAGTAGCCCTCTGTATTTTACTATGTTGTGTTTTTCTTATTTGGTGATGATAAATTTCCAAGTTGTTGTTGTTGTTGTTATTATTATTGTTGTATGTGTCGTAGGAAATAATAAGGCAAAGTTGTGAGTTGTTACAGTACGATGGAATTTGTTTACAATGTTGTTGTAGACGTAATATTATAATAGACTTGGACTTAATAATAATAAAAACAATATAATAACAATAATAATAATAATAATAATAGCAATAATAATAATAATAATAATAATAATAATAATAATAATAACAATAATAATACCACAATTAAACACCACACGTGCCTTTACCCCTTTCAACCCACCCCCTCTCAACACACACACACACTCACACAGATAAAAGTAAATAATCGAGAGGATGAAAAACCTTGACTGGCCAACCCCACCCCCCCCACCCCCACATAATACCAGCTAAAACCCACACACCCCATGACTTAGTAAACATCAAGTACATTCCTTCTTCTCCAAAGGTCAGATACGATAGATTGCAAAGGTCGAGTACGTAGGTAGGTAGGTAGGTAGGTAGGTAGGTAGGTAGGTAGGGAGGGAGGGAGGGAGGGAGGGAGGGAGGGAGGGAGGGAGGGAGGAAGGAAGGAAGGAAGGAAGGACTTTCTACCCATCCAAAGCCTGTCCCCCTATTCCCGCACCCCCCAAGTCCCCCCCAAGCCTGTCCCCTACTCCCACACCCCCTTAATGGGATAATATACTTTTGGTACATTGGAGTGCCTTGATTCCTCCAAAGTATGCCAGGTAACAGGGCCAAATCAACATAAATAATGGTGGCCCTGTTGCCTGGCATACTTTGGAGGAATCAATTGTTCCAGATTTACTGCTTTCGTGATCAGAATAAAATATAATGAGAACTATCGCTCATATTTGTCGAGGATAATTATGATTTGTGTGATACGTAATAATCTGCTTAATTTAATCATCATCTCTCTCTCTCTCTCTCTCTCTCTCTCTCTCTCTCTCTCTCTCTCTCTCTCTCTCTCTCTCTCCTATCCATGTATCCATCTATCTACTTAATTAATGACATCTATCTACTTAATGACATACACACATACATCTATATCTCTACACACACACACACACAAACTAAAAAAAACAAAAATCATTCACATACATACATACACACACACACATCCAAATATCTATACACACACACATCCATATCTATATCTATACACACAGTACGGTACACATGAACACACACGCAAGCACGCACATCCACATTAAAACACACACACACACACGAGGGAGGTAGGAAGAGAGTTGTTTACACGTTACCATGACAACCACTACCACCACCATTACCACCACCACTGGGTCTGACCACTCTAAACAGCTGACTTTACTCCTTATTTCACCTGCTGACTCACTCATTCATTACCTCCCATACCTGCTGACTTACCCATTACTCCCTCCATACCTGCTGACTTACCCATTACTCCTTACACCTGCTGCTGACTTACTCATTCATTATCCCCCATACCTGCTGACTTACCCATTACTCCCTCCATACCTGCTGACTTACTCATTACTCCTTACACCTGCTGCTGACTTACTCATTCATTATCTCCCACACCTGCTGACTTACTCATTCATTATCCCCCATACCTGCTGACTTACTCATTACTCCTTACACCTGCTGCTGACTTACTCATTCATTATCCCCCATACCTGCTGACTTACTCATTCATTACCTCCCATACCTGCTGACTTACCCATTACTCCCTCCATACCTGCTGACTCACTCATTCATTACCTCCCACACCTGCTCATTCATTCATTAACTGCACAGGGAGGTAAGGAGGTAAGCAGAAAGGTAGGTAGATAGGTAGGAAAGCAGGAAGGTAGAGAGAAGGGTAGGTAGAGAGACATGCAAGCAGGTAGAGGTAGGAAAGCAGGAAGGTAGGCAGGTAGTCAGTCAGTCAGTCAAGCAGGTAAACAGGATAGGCAAGCAGGATAGGCAGACATAAAGGTAGGCAAGCAGGATAGGCAGACATAAAGGTAGGCAGGCAGACAGGTAGGTATGAAAAGTAGGCAAGAGTCAGTCAGTCAAGCAGGTAGACAGGAAGGTAAGCAAGCAGGAAGGCAAGTAGGAAAGGCAAGCAACGGGTAAACAGGAAGGTAAGCAAGCAGGAAAGGCAGGCAACGGGTAAACAGGAAGGTAGGTAAGCAGGAAAGGCAGGCAGGCAGGCAGGCAGGCAGACAGACAAGACTTTGATGTAGCTACTCAATAGTTTCATGTCAAAACTTTGGTATGTAAGGTTCAAGGAATTGACTATACTTTCTGAAACATACCACGTATATTATGTTACTTGTTATCTATGTGTGTGTGTGTGTGTGTGTGCTTCAAGGAATTAACTATACCTTCTGAAACACATACCACGTATATTATGTTACTTGTTCTCTCTCTCTCTCTCTCTCCGCTTCAAGGAACTGAGTATGCCTTATCAAACACTTACTTCCCATGTTCTCTCTCTCTCTCTCTAACTACTTCCACGAGTCTATAGCCATACTTACTTCGACACACAATGAGTTTCAAAGAGGGAAATAATTGCCAGTTGGGTTGTGACAGAGTTAATTCGTCTTAATCGTCCTTTTGTTGTAGTTCGTCAATATGTGGTTAGTGACGAAATGACGATATGATGATGGCTAATTTGTCTTTATCGTCCTTTTATAGTTAGTCAATATATCTATATGTATGTATGTATGTATGTATGTATGTATGTGGTAAGTGACGAAATTAAGATGACTAATTTGTCTTTATCGTCATTTAATTTGTACAGAATCAATTGAAAATAAATAACAGGTGATAATTGGGTGGGTAATTAAGGTGGGTAGTTAATGGGGTGATAATTAAGGGGGGTAGTTAATGGGATGATAATTAAGGGGGGTAGTTAATGGGGTGATAATTAAGGGGGGTAGTTAATGGGGTGATAATTAAGGGGGGTAGTTAATGGTGTGATAATTAAGGGGGGTAGTTAATGGGGTGATAATTAAGGGGGGTAGTTAATGGGGAGATAATTAAGGAGGGTAGTTAATGGGGGGTAGTTAATCTCTCCTTACACCAACCATTCCTACACACACACACACACACACACACACACACACACACACACACACACACACACACACACACACACACACACACACACCAAAATAAAAATAATGCAGAAAAAAATATATATACAAAATAATTACAGCTCCCCTCACTAATTTTTAAAGCCGAGTCACGCAACACCACAACCTCCACTCTCTCTCTCTCTCTCTCTCTCTCTCTCTCTCTCTCTCTCTTCTTTTCACACTATTTCTATTTGTCTGTCTGTGTATACTGTACATGTCAGTCTATCAGTTTTTTTCTCTCTCTCTTCTTTTCATAAAATTTCCCTGTGTATATTTTTTGTCAGTCTATCTCACTCACTCTCTCTCTCTTTTCTTTTCACACTATTTCCTTCTGTCTGTCTGTATATATTTCTGTCAGTCTATCTCCATTTCTCTCTCTCTCTTCCTAACCCATATGCAACCCTCCTCTCTCTCTCTCTTTCTCTCTTTATTTTTATTCTATTCATGGTCTTTATCTCTCTAATTCCCCCCTCCCTGTTTACCCACATTTTCTCCTCTTGCTTTCTATTTTTATTCTTGCAGTCTTCCCCCTCTTCCGTGTCACGCAACTCTCTCTCTCTCTCTCTCTCTCTCCAGTTACTCATACACACACACACACCAATCTCTCTTTACACCAACCACACACACACACACACAAATACCAATCTCTCCTTACACTACCAACCAATCGTACACACACACACACACACACACACTAGGCCAGTTTTCTACACTAATAATTAACATAAGAGGGTCATGTATTATCTGTCAAAGTTATCAGGAGCAGTTTAGACATTTCTAGAGCAATGTACCATAACAACAACAGAGATATTTGGTTGATTTAAAAATGAAGAAAAAAATGTATAATTATGTATGTATATTGTATAATCTTAATGGCTCGTACTTTCAATGTTTTCTTTCTCTTTTTTTTCTCTCCATTCACACATGTTTAACCTATCTTTCTCTCTCTCTCTCTCACACACACACATCACAAACCCCTTTCTCTCACACACACACACATTATGAGCACTCCCTCTCTCTCACACACACACACCATGAAACCCCCCCTCTCTCTCTCTCTCTCTACTCACACATCACAAACTCCCCCTCTCTCTCTCTCTCCCTCCCTCTCTCTCTTTCTCTCTCTACTAACACATCACAAACATCCCCTCTCTCCCTCCCTCTCTCTCTCTCTCTCTCTCTCTACTCACACATCACAAACTCCCCCCCTCTCTCTCTCTCTCTCTCTCTCTCTCTACTCACACATCACAAACTCCCCCTCTCTCCCTCCCTCCCTCTCCCTCTCTCTCTCTCTCCCTCAACATGACCACTTATAATATCTCCTCCTGCCGCAGTCGCTGAAGAAGTTGAGTCACGCCAATGTAGTCAAGTTGAAGGAGGTGATAAGGGAGAATGACACACTCTACTTCGTCTTTGAGTATATGAAGGAAAACTTATACCAACTCATGAAATCCAGGTTAGTAATGAGGAGAATATGTATCTAAAATGGTTTGGTGGTAGTGGTATTAGTGAAAATATAGTTACAATAATGATAATAATAATAATAATAGTAATAGAAGTGGTACTGAAAGTGGTAGTATTAGTAGTAGTAGTAGTCAAAATATATTTATAGTATTAATAATAATAATAAAAATATTTGTAGTAAAAATAGTAGTAGTATTAGTAGTTAAAATATAATAATAATAATAATAATAATAATAATAATAATAATAATAATAGTAGTAGTACTGTAGTAGTTTCAAACAGCAATACACACACACATACAAAAACACACACCAACAACCCATCTCTCCAACAACAACATTAATATATATAACACTAATAAAACAACCCATCATCTCTCTCTCTCCCCCCCCCCACAACCCCAGAGAGAAACACTTCAGCGAGCCGATGGTGAAGAACATGGTTGGTCAGGTATTACAAGGTCTCGCCTTTATGCACAAACATGGCTACTTCCACCGGGACATGAAGCCTGAGAATCTGTTGTGTATGGGCCCCGACCTCGTTAAGATTGCTGACTTTGGACTGGCGAGAGAGATTAGGTCCAGGCCACCTTATACTGATTATGTTTCGACGAGATGGTGAGTAGTGTGTGTGTGTGTGTGTGTTAAGGAAAAGAGGAAGTTGGGAGGGCCTGATTGAGTGAGTGAGTGAGTGTGTTTGTGTGTGTACACCTCACTCTCTATATACATGTATACATATTATATTCTTTACTATACGGGTACTGGGTATGTATGTAATGTCCAGTACAAGATCTATATACATGTGTGTGTGTATGTATGTGTGTGTTTATGTATGTATGTGTTTATGTATGTATGTATGCATGCCCCATATCCTATATAATAAGTTGTATATGAATAACGTATGTGTAATGTCCTGTACAAAAGCTATACTGTATATGTATGTAATTTATATGTGTTATTTCTTCCCTTCTTCAGGTACAGGGCGCCCGAGGTACTACTAAGATCGACCACCTACAGTAGCTCCATAGACATCTGGGCTGTGGGGGCTATAATGGCAGAGATATACACCTTCAGGCCTCTGTTCCCTGGGTCCTCAGAAATTGACCAGATATTTAAAATTTGTTCCGTCATTGGTACTCCAGATAAGGTACAGTATGAGAAAGAGAGAGAGAGAGAGAGAGAGAGAGAGAAAGACTAATCAACTTACAATTACTCTACGATTATCTTCCTGCTTGAGAGAGAGAGAGAAAGTGAAACTGACTGACTAATCAATCCCATAGCCTATAATTATCTAACAAAAAAGAATAACATTATCAAAGCATCTATTGGCCATTTCTCTACCTATCCATTTAAAATATTTCTATACACAACTATTCAACCCCACCATTTCTCCATCCATCCACCAAACAAATAAACAAATCATCTTCCTTCTTTTTTTATTTCCACAGAGGGACTGGCCAGATGGATACAGTCTGGCACAGCAAATGAACTTCAAATTCCCTCAGTTCGCCGCCACTCCCCTCGCCTCTCTCATTCCCAGTGCCAGTGCTGATGCTGTACAAATCATGACGGATATGTTGAAGTGGAACCCAACACGCAGACCCACAGCGCAACAGTGTCTTAGGTATGTTGGGTTGGGTTGGGTTGGGTTGGGTTGGGTTGGGTTGGGTTGGGTCGGGTTGGGTTGGGAGGAGCAGGAGAAGGAGGAAGTCTGTGTGTGAAGTTATGAGAGGTTTGGGTGAGAGTAAGTAGATAGATAGGAAGGTAGGTAGGCTGGTAAGTAGATAATTAGGTTGGTTGGTTGGTAGGAAGAAAGGTAGGTTGGTAGGTAGAAAAGAAGGTTGGTAGGTTTATTAGTTGGTTGGTAGGTTTATTGGTTGGTTGGTTGGTTGGTAGTTAGGAAGGTATAAGTTGGTAGGTAGGAAGGTAGGTTGGTAGATAGAAAAGTAGGTTGGTAGGTTTATTGGTTGGTTGGTTGGTATATTGGTTGGCAAGTAGGAAGGTATAGGTTGGTAAATAGGAATGAATGTTTGCTGTATATCTTAACAAGTTTTGTGTATACCTGCCCTACTGCTTCTCATCATCATCTCCTCTTCCTCCTCCTGCTCCTCCATAGATACTCCTTCTTCAAAGATCAACAGAAGAACGACATCAACAACCTCGCCTACAGCCTGGCCAGAACCAGACTCACCACAGACCCCGTAGGACAGAACGATGGGTGGGTACCGTACAAACAAAAACATTATTATTAGTAGTAGTAGTAAGGGGGGTTGAGAATTTTGGAGATATTTATTTATGTATTTATTTTGTATAATAATAATAATATAATAATAATAATAACAATATTAATAATAAAAATAACATAATAATAATTCAACAATAATAACAATAATAATTCAATAAAAATAATAACAATAATAGCAATAATAAAAATAAAAATAATAATAATAATAATGGTGCATTCCTTTACACTCTCTCTCTATCTCCTCCTACTCCTCCTCGTCTTTCACATCTCGAGTATCACGTCTCTTCTTGGAAACGTGTAATGTCAGTCGGTCGTCCACCTTACTCTTCATTATTATTTTACAGACGACCTTTGGAGTCCGAGAAAAAAGTTGTGTGTGTGTGTGTGTGATGTGTGTGTGATGTGTGTGTGTGTGTGTGATTCATTGGTGCAATTCCAGAAATCCTTACGGGTCGAGAAGGAAGTACAGAAGTAGGAGAAGTGTAGGACAAAAAGACATACTGTACATGGGGAGGGAAGGAAGGAAGGAAGGAAGGAAGGAAGGAAGGAACGAAGGAATTATGTTATTGGGAAAGTATAACGAAAAGAGTAAATGAAATACACAAACAAACTTCCTCGTGAATCAGAGGGTACAAACAAAAAATTAATCTCACGCGAAGCAACTGTTAATACCTTTTACAATTAATATGGCACTAAGAGAATATAACTATACAAGTACTACTATTAAGAGCAATGGTTTTTCTTCTTTTTCTACTACTTCCACTACTACTACTACTACTACTACTACTACTACTAATAATAATAATAATAATAATAATAATAATAATAGCAATAGTAATAGTAATAGTAATAGTAATAATAATAAATCATAATACCAATTACTATTACTGTACTTCTAACAACAAATACTAATTCTAACAACAACAACAACAACTACTAACAAAGACTATAGTAAATGTTACACACCCACATTGTCCAATTGATGTTTCTAAAAAAAAACTAATAACAGCTGTGTTTTTTTTTCTTTCTCTTCCCACCAGTATGCGAGGAGGAGGGGAGGTGGTATTGGGGGGGAGCAACGGCATGAAGGGAGGGGGTGTGAAGGGGGGAGACGCACGTACCACCAACACCACCACCACTAACAACAATGACACCACCAGCACCACCACCACCACCACACATCTTCAAAATGGCTTCCACTATCATCACTACCCACACCGCTCTTCTAAAATCACTCTTGACCTGGATTCCGGGGTCAACAGCAAGCGAGGTCACGAGCTGCCCTTTCAGAAGTCTATTCCCCGTAGGCTACATGGAGGAGGGGGGCTACAAGATGGAGGTGGTGTCGGCATCAGTAGGGGTCTGAAGCCTAGAGGGGCACAAATTAAACCCTTCGTCTCACCCATGTTGAATATAAACACAAAGAGTTTGATGCGAGACTCGAATGGCGTCCTGCCCAACTCTAAACAACAATGGACCTCCTCCTTCAGGGACCCCCCGCCGCCCCCCTCCTACGATAATCATAATAAATACGATGAATTTGAGGATACCAAAACCAATCACGGTAACCTTAGTAAGTTGAAACGTAGGAATATTATTAGCGTTTCAGTTCATATTATAGTTCATCAAGCTTTATTTTCATTCATAGGACCGTATTCAATCAAATATTTCAATGGTGCATACGATGACGTGGTGGTACCCGTACGATGACCCTCCATAGACAAACAACAGATCCATCGTACTGGTACCCACACCATCGTATACACCACGGTTGTTCTTGAATATGACCCCCTAGAGTCATAGTTATCGGTGGCTGTAGTTCATTAATGGACATGTAATTATTTTGTAGTAGCCTAAAAAATTATATACAAGTAAGTCTATATTCTAAACTTTAGAATATAGGCTTACTTGTATATTATTTATACAAGGCATGCTTAGAGCTGTAGTAATGTCCTGTATGTTCACTTTCCCTCCCTTTCGTATTTTGTGCTACAACATTCTACGGTGTTGGTATCTTTCGCAGCAAGTAGTTATTTACACCTACTATACTAAGACTATATTGCCTAGTAGTTTGCCTCCCTTCCTTCTTTTTTTTTCTAATAATAATAATAATATAGATTTTTCCTAGCAGTTGCATCCCGCAGTTGATTATACTATACTATTTTACTCCTTCTGATGTGCTTCTGTATAACTTAGGGGGGTAATTCACTTTTGTTACATTGGAGTGCCATGATTCCTCCAAAGTATGCCAGGAAACAGGACCAGATGAATAAAAAATAATGGTGTTCTGTTGCTTGGAATAGTTTGGAGGAATCAGTTGCTCCAGATTTGCCAACACTGTACTTCCCTCTTAATTAACTGTCTTTCCTTCCATAATTACCGAATACCTTGTAACAATTATCTCTCCCTGAAATAGCCTAATGCTTTGTTATACTTTCATTTCCGCTTCGTGACTCGAACATCACTGGTCTGATCTGAAAGTGAAATTTTATACCCTTCAACGTAAAGACAAAAAAAAAGATATATTAACTAATCCATATACTGTATATTAATTTTGTTGTTGTCTATATTGGGGAAAGTGAGGAAGGACCCTAGGCTCAATGATCTCACTAATGAAATAATATATGCTGTAGAGATAGGAGACTAACCTAAACTAACCCTGCCACTTATAACTTACCACTTACGGTACTATGCTTTATAATGACTGGCGTAGTTCATAGATGTGAAATAATATATGTATACTATAGAGAGAGTAGACTAACCTTAACTAACCCTCCCACTTATGGTACTATGCTTTTTATACTGTCTGGCGTAGCTCGTGTATCCTATCCTGTCTGTTTGGCGTCCAATATAGGTCAGGTACTGTACACTGGGAGTCAATAGTTCTGTCCTGATCAGGGATACATAATGAATATCCACCAACTGAGGTTCGAGTGAGATGAGAGTTGGTTCCAGAGATTCATGTTGTGTTTCAGATCACGACAGAATGATTGACTCTCAGTATACTACCAGCATGAGCAACTAACTAACTAACTAACTAACTAACTAACTACACGGTTTTCCCCACTACCCAAAAATCACAAGTGTAAGGGACTCTGTGATGTAGTCTGAAAATTGGAGGTTAGGGAGTCCTTCATACATTACCACGAAACACCACCTATATGGAAGGAGCTTGTTTCGTGGTATGGTCAGGAGGAATCAGAAGCCTCCAATTATCATACACGAGCACAGGGTCCTTAATTAAGGGGAGATTCTCTTTTTGGTAAATTGGAAGGCTACTGATTCCTCCTACCTAGGCTATACCAGAAAACAGATGCCCTCAGTGGTAATAATAGGGATCTGTTTTGAGGCATAGTTTGGAGGAAGCAAAGACCTTCCAATTCACCAACTAAAGAATTTTCCCTTAAAGAAAATACTGAATGAACGTGTGGCGAGCAATTCACGAGATCCCAATGGCATGACCCAAAGAACACACGGTTTTTATCACTATCTAAATGAATCACGAGTTTATGATAAATACGGTACTAAAATGGACATTCGGCAAGCAGGTCATGAGATCCCACTTGCATGACCCAAATACATACACTCCCAAAATAAATACACTGTTATCTCCACTCCCCAAATACAGTACAGTACCTATATGATTTTCCCACAACCTAAAAACCACGAGTTAATGAATGAAAATACTGACTGAACGTTTCGCGAGCAATTCGATTTGTTTTTTGCCATGGTTTTTTTTCTATACTCTGGCATGGTGATTTTTTTATGCATTTATGATTTATTGTTTATACTGTACGTCCTGGTCATCACAGTTTTCTTGGTTTGTCACTTTACACCTAAACACTGTCAACATTTCTCTCTGTGTGTATTCCTTCCTGCTCTACAGTACTGTACAGTATTCAATTACTTCATTCTCTTATGTTTGGCTTTCCTCTCATTTTTCTGTTAGTGATACACATACTGTACAACATTCTATCTGCATTTGTGCTTGCTCTTTATAACGAACGTAAAATATAATGTAATTACAACTTTGTATATACTGTATATATATCTGTAAATCATTAAATGTAACATGTTTATAACCTAACATTTATATTTTCATGCAATAATCATACTGTAAATATGAGAATCTATTATGCATGATAATTAATATACCGTACTTGAAAAATATAATCTGCAAACTTAAAAAACCACGTGTGTGCATGTAAGTCACTGGTATATCCTAAAAAAAAATAAGAAGTTATTCTGAAACGGTCTATTTACCCCAGTACTCATATCAGACCCACATTAATGTAATGTACCTTTCTTTCTCCCTTTCCTTATACAACAACAAAAACAACTACCACCACCTTACTCCTCCTCCTTTTCCTCCTCCTACTACAACTATAACAATACTACTACTCCTCCTCCTACATTTACTACTACTCATTCTTCTACTACTATTACTATTACTACTCCTCCTCCTCCTCCTCCTACAACAACAACTACTACTACAACTACTCTTCCTCTTCCTCCTACAATTACTACTATTCCTACTACTACTACTTACTACACAACAGGAGCAGTGAGCCGAAGTATGCCAGGCTCACTATTGTCTGTGCAAGCCAATGGAATCAACCCCGGAGTAGGAGGACCGAGTGTGGTGGGTATCCGAACACACACCTACCCATCAGCTGCCACCAACTCAACCAACAACGCCAACGGCATTGTCAGCGGGGCCATGGGACCTACTCGATCCAACAGTGCTAATGCTAATGTTCACGGCAGGACCAACTGGGCTGCAAAGTTAGTAAGAGTTACCTTAATGGGAAGGAACACAAAATAAAAATATATTTATATAACAAAAAATAAGTTAGTCAATTGCAAGTATAATAATATTAATAATTATAATAATATAATAAGTAAGGAATGCACTACATCATGAAGAAAATCAAATGGTATTTTCTAAATAAAAAATATATATATATACAGTACAGTATATGTTGAAATCCATGGGGATGGGTGCAGTGGCGTCGCGAGGGGGGGGCTGGAAGGGACATATGTCCCTGGTTTTAGCATTTAGGGGGGCGCCAATTGCCAATTTGAAGTTGGGGAAAAAATCAATAAATTAGATGAACAATTCATTTTTATGGACTAAAGATTTTTAAAAATTCATTTCCAAGTGGCTTTAAATTGCTTCTATGAGTACTCATAGAACCCCCCAGCTGATTAGGCTCTCTTCACTCGCCACCCACCCTCCATCACACCCTCTATTGGGGCGCCATAACAATCTTTGTCCCCGGGCGCCAACAACCCTTGTGACGCCCCTGGGTGGGTGGGGATATGAATTAATGACCAAAACAATAACAACAATTAACGTCTCATGACTGTTTTCTCATTTCAGATACCTCAACAAATGATCACTCGACACACTCTAAATGACAAGATAATAATAATAAATATAATAATAATAATAATAAAACTGGATACAACTGGTCAAATAAGGATGAAACACAATACAGTACAGTACAGTAGTCTCATTAATTAAGCTGGTTCCTGCACTCTGTATAATTATAATGTTCTGCCTTGTGTCAAAATATGGCTGTTGTTTTTGCAATGGTAGATTAATTTTTACAATGAGTGGGTATTTCAATATTGGATCTACAGTACCTCAAAAAAAGTATCGACAATCAGAGGGTAGATATTTTCAAAATGGTAAGTTGTGGGTCACTCGTGTCTTGGACGTGTTTCAGATCACATCACTGATTTTTCATATTGTTTGCCAAAAAAGAGCCGATACTTTTTTGAGGTATTGTAAACAGTCAGTGGCAAAAGTCCTGTGGGAAACCAGCTAAATTGACGTCATATTGAAACTTGAGGCAATTGTACCGTATTAGGAAAGTAAGAGGAAGAGGGACTGACTGCATTCTGAACTGCAAGGTGGAGGCTGATGAAAGAGAGCATGCAGGCTGTCTGTCTGTCTGTCTGTCTTGTGGGCGTCTAAAGGCCAAGGAAGAAGAAGTCAAGGAGAAACAAGACTACTCATACAACCTGACGAATTAAGGAAGAGAGTAATAAGAAAATTTAAGCTTTCCTGACGAATAGCGATTTTTTTTTAGCTTTTCCTACGAGTAGCGAGAAAATTCAAGCCTTCCTGACAAGTTAAAGAAAATAGAGTAACATTAATTGCCGTTCTATTTAGTGAACAATTAATGCAAGGAAATTAACAACCAAAGACCTTCAATCAAAACATGACATCAACAGACCATCATTATTATATCAGTTAGAACATGTGCTGATAAACTTGTTCATCTTTAATTAAGGGACCCCGTGATGTAGTCAGAAAAGTGGAGGTTAGCGAGTCCTTCAAACATTGCCACGAAACACCACCTACAGTATATTGAAGGAGTTTGTTTCGTGGCATAGTCAGGAGGAATCAAATGCCACCAAGTTTCATACACGATCACATTTTTAGGGTCCCTTAATATTCTGTCCTAACCTGCCTGCCTGCAGTTTTATCTGTGATACTTAGTACAATCTCACCGACCCCTCTGCGACAACGATGACTTAAAAAATGAGATTATGTAGTTGATGCAAACTGTAGATAACGATATATAGAAATATACATATAAATAACTATATATTATACATAATCATAATATATATTATTATGTATCTTCAACAGCACCAGTACTGTATTCTTGCATGTATACTGTACATCTTTCGACACTGGTACATACGTGGTTCAGTGTGTGTGAAAATTATATAATTGAACCATAAGGACATGTGTATATAATCATTCATCGTATATATATCCTATATATAGAATCACATAGTTCTGTGCTATCTTTCGTTAATGTACGAACGTTCAACCGTGTGCAAGATATATACAATGAAGATAAAACACTTCAACAAACTGAGTATGACTCTATGCAACGTACTATTCTCTAGGTACCGGTACTGTATATGAAAATAAAGGCATTTACTTTGTAAATAAACTTAAAATCCATGATATATCAGTAGCTGCATGACCAAGTGATAAACTCAGAGCAATGGACTGTACAAAACTGATTTACAGAAACATATTGGCCCAAGTGTACGGTAGCCTACTTGGGAAGACTGTGACTCCACTCATATACCATAATGTACTGTATATGAAAACAAAGGAATGAAGTTATAGTGCAATGGTGTTAAATCAAGCTACTGATTACGATACTCTTATATCGATGAAGATATCGCGGGTATATTATGATTAAGTCATGAATTAATTCATTATATGAATATGTTCACGTAAGAACGAGACATTACAGAACTGAAAACATTGATAGCCTACTATACCTCTGTATATAAATTATGCTATATAATGTTGACTGATTGTTTGGGACGTTTGTTTTGAAATTTTGCTATAAAAATACTGTACTGTATATACAATATTGTATTTAACTTATAACTTCATCTATAGCTAATTATCACAGAATGTGTTGCAACCAGTATACTGTATATTATAAAGTTTGTCGTGTGTGTATTTGATAAACAAAAATCACAAAACTTCAAATGCACATCAATATATTATAGAACTTTCGAATATAATCTTTAAAAATATATAGTCATATCCAAAAACTATCTTCTTCCCTCTTAATTAAACCTGATATTACGTAAAATCTGATTGACTGTGAACCTTGATTATAATATGGAAAGTACAGTAATTTTAATAACATTATTGCTGCAGTAATCTTTTTATATTATTTGGAGGGTTAAAGATAAATTTTCAACAAAAGATGTTCATATGCGGAATTTAGATATACAGTATTCACATAATTTTCATGTGGCAAAACATTATTTTTTTAGACTCTAATAAGTGTCGTGAAATTTTATATCTAATTGAATATTATGAGAGCACAATAAATTATTACACTATTGTCCTCAATACCAAAATTTAATTAATCAATTGAATTATAATAACGTCCCAAAGAATCACATGGTTGCCAAAGGAAAAAAATATTTATTAAAAAAAATATAATATATGTATACAGAATATTATACATCAGAAGTGTGTATGTCTGTCTGTCTGTCTGCAAGCAAAATAAATATATATATATAATTAAATATACCTGTTGACTGTGTGTAGACAAGTTATGGCAATATATTAAAGTATGGAAAAGAACAAAATGGTGTTTTCTGCTTCATAGTTATAATTGTTGGAAAGATAAGCTTATTATTAAAATGTAACGTTAGTCAGTTCAGATCAAGGGACAAGGGTACATAATATATACACATACATACAGAGAGAGAGAGAGAAAAGTGGTTAGTGGTACTGTATATGGTATTGAGAGAGAGAGAGAGAGAGAGAGAGAGAGAGAGAGAGAGAGAGAGAGAGAGAGAGAGTGAGAGAGAGAGAGTACCGTAAATGGTATTAGCCTATTTCTAAATAAGACGACACTGGGATAACACACTGACAGACGCTTTACAACTAACTTCATTAAGACACATAAGACAAGACATAAGTCCTCACTGGTGGACCTACTCCCCCAGCAGGGCCCTCGACGTGGCCATAACCAGGCTTAGAATTGGCCACTCAAGACTGAACGGCCATCTTCACCGCCTGGGGATGACACCAGACCCCCACTACCCTTGGTGCCCTACACAACCTCACACACACACACACACACACAACCTGACACACCAGAACACCTACTACTACTACTACTACATTGTCCTCGTCACCACACACACACACAACCTGACACACCCAGAACACCTACTACTACTACTACTACTACTACTACATTGTCCTCGTCACCACTCTCATTACAAACCCTACAAACCCATTAAACACACTAGAAAATGTCTACACAACACACAACAACTACACAGAATATAAAAAACTAATTAACCGCACATAGCGCCTTCGTGGCTCTAGAGGCTGTCACATCACAGTCTAAAAGGCACCAACTAATACCAAGAAGAATATTCAAGAACATTCATGGTGCATACGATGGCGTGGTACCGGTACGACGACTCCATAGATAAGCAAAAGAGCCACGCCATCGTATACCCCATGAACGTTCTTGAATACTAGGGACCTACCCTAGATTTCACACTAGCCATCGTATACCCCATGAATGTTCTTGAATATTACCCTAGATTTCACACCAGCCATCGTATACCGTACCCCATGAATTTTCTTGAATACTACCGTTAGATTTCACACCAGCCATCGTATACCCCATGAATGTTTTTGAATACTACAGTTAGATTTCACACCAGCCATCGTATATACCACGGATGTTCTTGAATACTACCCTAGATTTTACACAAACCATCGTATATACCGCAGATGTTTATGAATGTCTAATATCTTACCTGAGCAGAAATTACAGCAGATATTTTGATGTGGGTTGACTACTTGGCGGCCATCTTGGACTGAACCAGTGAACCTCGTTATCTATACATCTTTATTTTTTTATTTTTTTTTTTTATACTTCTTTCCGCTATGTAAATTTAATTCTATATTTGTTACTGTATCTTTAAAAAATATTACTATATGTAAGGGAGGTAGGGGTTAACTATATAATTATTATACATCTTTATTTATATATTTTTTGTATGCTCCTTTTTTCCTGTCATAAATATAATTCTATATTTGTTACTTTATCATATAAAAATACTATTGAACGATATACCGATGTACAGTATGTGAACAGTATAATGACAATACATTCATTATTTTAAAGATTTTTTCCCTTATCATTAACGAACTACAACTCGGTCTCATATAGAACGTGCTCACATGGAACGATTCTCGTATAGAACGAGCGTCCAAAATATTAGCTTTATATTATATTTTACAAAACGATTGCAGCTATATAGAACGGGTGGCGAAAATAAGAAGCAAATCCGAGGAGTTCTTATACAAAACGAGCGAAATCATAATGAACGTGTCAGAAAATTATACAGTATCACTGACGTGTGTGAAGTGTGTGTGAGCATGTTCCCACCACTTCTCCCTTGCTCCTTCCCTCTACCCTTGGTCTCCATTCACCTATTATAGCCTGTGTTGTGTGTGACTCGTTCGTTTTTAGTAATTACGAGTTAACCACCAGCTTCAACACTCAGTCATGTCAGGTTGTGCATTTACAAAACAGAAGGCCATATCCTTCGATATAAAGAAGGAAGTTATTTGTCTGAAAGAGAAAGGAGAAGGAAACACCAGCGTATGGTTAATAAAAGTACACAAACTATATTATGATCACACGCTATCTTTTATCTCCGCCCTACCACCTCCACCACCACGCCGACTCATCTCTGTCACACGTGTCACCTGCGAAAACCTTAATACAAATTGTAAAAGGAGTCTTCTATTTATGCTACTTGATCAACCCGGGTTGGCAACCTAGGTTGCTCCGAAAAACCCGGGTTGGATGTTGTAAATAGAACACGCCGACCACCAACCCGGGTTGATATTCCTTTGTTAGTAAACATTAATAGACATTTCCCTCAAATGTTACTGATTAGGGTACTCATGCCACTTCAAAATAATATTTCCTTTATGTATTTTGAAGATTATGTCTCGCGTTATGCTAAAATGTCATATATATTTCTGAAGAGGGCTTACCAGTGTTTGTTTTTGGCGCGTCAGCTGTGAGCAACCAGTAAAAGTTGCCAGATACCACCACGTAACCCTGCTATTGCACTGGGTTGCTTCGGGTTGCTCTGAGAGCAACCCAGGTTGGGGTGAACCGGGTTGACTGGTGTAAATAGAACATGCCAAATCGACGATTCGAGCAACCGGGTTGCCTGACCAGGGTTGATATGGCATAAATAGAAGACGCCTATAGATTACGTGTATCACATACAGTAGAACGATTTCAGATAGAACGACGTCTTCTATCGACCTATTGGACGTTCTATACGAGACCGAGATGTATAAATTATGCAGTTACATTTACATTTATTATAAAAACAGCACTGAAATTTCCCGAATACTGTATTAACTTTATGATACAGTACTAAAAAAAATAACTTCAGATATAGGACTACTGTAGAAAAAATATTAATCAACTTCAGATAAAATACCAAAAAAAAATTAACTTCTCAGATACAGTACAAATATAAATAAATAAATAACTTCTCACTTACCCTGACACCCATAATATCTTTCCTTGGTTTATTCACCTTTTGTAGAGCCAGAAAGGGTCATATGCCGCCAGAATAGAAGATTGACAGTGATGAAAAATGGTCATATGTAAAATACTGCAGAGAAGTCAGGAGCATCAAATATTGTTTTGATAGATTGTTTTGGATGAATTAATAGCTTTGTTTTTGTTTTTGTTACTATTCAATATTAAATAATTCCTGCAAATTATGCCACGAAACAGATCCCGTATTAGTAACATTCAAGGGATCTGTTTCCTGGCAGAGTTTGGAGGAATCAGTAGCACTCCAATTCACCATCATGAGTTCCTTCCCTTTAATATAATACGACCCATATTCTCACACCCTGCTGGTTTTTAAATGACAAATGAGAACTTGAATAGTTTTCTCCGGATTTATTCTAGTTGATTACTCCAATAGAATGAAAATACTGTACAGTCAGCGGCAATAGTCCTGTCGCCACATCTGCCAAGTTATGAAGTATATAAGTATGGAAATACAGTATAAGCTTTAAGCTTCACGGGCTTGTAAACTGAAAAAAAAAAAAAAAGAGAAGTACAGTATATTACTTTAACCCCTGGATATCGTATTTCTGTATGGTGAATGTGTTTATTTGATGATTAATAACCTTTATGTTATGTTTTAAGAAATGCAGAGTGAGACGACACGACACCTGCTGCCAACTGTACCTTTAAAGGGTTAATATGGAATGTACAAATCTATACATTAAAACTTGAATACCTATACTTTACTTTACTAAGGAGTGACGGGAGTTTGATTATGAATGGACGTAATTAATTCAGCAGAAAATAATAGCTGAGGAAATGAATACTAAAAAAATGAAAATAAATACCAAGGAGAGACAGGAGGTTGATAATTAATGTAAGTAATTAATTCTGCTGAAAATAATGGTTGAGGAAAAGTAAGCACTATGGGACCTGTTAACTGAATGCAAGTACAGTAGATACAACAAAAAAATAATGAAAATATAATAACTGAATGTATATATTGTTGGTACTGTACAACCATCAAAATAATGAAGATATAATAAATTAATGTAAATTGATACGACTCACAAAATAATGAAAATATAATAACTGCAACAATATCATACTCAATCTGACATGGGTTCAATTCTCAACTCTAGTCAGAAGTATTTGTGTTTCACTGAGGAACCTGATCTAGGACTGGTTATCATTGGGACTTAAACTAGAGAAGAGAAACACACTCATTTACCCAGTAGCTACATTTTTATAAAAAGGTCAAATACAAGAACATTATTAATTTCTATCCACATGCCCAGGAAATTTTCTTTTTCAAGTTAATCCATCCAACGTGCACGGCCTGTGGAAAATAATCATGTCAGGTAAATCACTCTTATAGGGTCGTAGGCAAGAATATCCATGGTATTGACGAAGGTGTAGTACTGATATGATGACTATATAGAAACACAACACAGCCATTGTACCAGTACTATGCCATCGTACACAACATGAATATTGTTGCCTATGGCTCTTAGTGAGTGGCACTGTGACTGTGCTACTAAATAGAAGTTCACCTCCAAACAAACTAAATGCCATAGTTACCAAAACTACGGAGTCGTGGAGAAAATAAATGTCACAATTTGGTACCTGTGTATCAAAATAATAACTTGCAACATTGCCTTTTATATAGTTCTCCTCAACGTAATTCACTATTACTGTATTATTATTTATTCTGTACAGTTGGCTGCAAAAGTTGTCTGCCACCATTATCAGGGATTGGCTCCAACTGCTTAGTTAGGCGGTGGAGGAATATTTGTTTGATTTTGTGGTATTGTATTTAAGGCCGTAGTCAAGAACATTCATGGTGTTGACGATGGTGTGGTACCAGTACAATGACTCCATAGACACACTATAGTCATCACATCGTTACCATGGCATCGTCAATACCACAGATGTTCTTGCCTACAGCCCTAAGCCCCACCGCCCAGTATCTCAGACCCAGATAGTGAAACACAGTAGTGGTTGGTGACTCCCCTGGTAAGCAATGGTTGGTAAACAAGGTAAAAGAGTTTTCTTTTCTTTTATGACTATACTCAGATGGAACACTCCCAAATGGAAAGAAGGCATCAACAATTCGTGGATAAACTGATTGATTGGCTAACTGCATAAAATAGACTGTACTACTGAACAGAGTACAATATATGTATATGCATAATTATTATTGATCAAATAAAAATAGGGAATAATGAGGAAATTGTTTACAAGGTTTTTGTGAGCTCAATATTCATGGCTGAAAGCTTACTCAATTTTGCTACCAATATTTTCTGATAATTCAATTTAATATGGGGCTACTGCACTACACCTCAAACCAAGTTATTACACCAACCCTTGGAGATAAACAACATGACTTTTGCATCCATCTGTACTACCAATACTTACAATGTTTAGTCTTATTGAATAATTTATATCTCATCACACCAATGCATTTATAATTGGTATCCTGCACCTCAATGATATGTTTTTCATATATTATTATCATCATTACTATTATATACAGGAAAAAAAAAAAAACTTACAATAAATTTTTCTGCAACTTCTGCCCACCAATCCTTCTGACCGAGGGCTGACTAGAGGTAAATTTAGAGTCTATTTACCAAGTCTTAACATTAGTTTTCCAATTATAGATTTATTTGTAACCCTAGAAAAGAAAAACATATGGAAAAAATACAGAATATTTTATGAAACATAAAAGGACTGAAGAGAACCAAACAAAGCCAATTTTTTCACATACAGTGTACCGTAATTTAATGCAAGCAATGTTATTATGTGAGGGAGTATATTAAGATCATAATTACTAGCTTCAAACAGTTCCAAAAAAAAATTTAGCAGTCACTGATTCACATGTCAGTGAGAGGTAAGCAGGCTTACCATCAATATCAAGATGAAAATACTGTATATGTATACAGTTGTTGTAGATGTACAGTATACTGTACAGTATTTCAAGTCACTTGAATGCAAGTTTATTCAACTGTGTTTGTAAGCAAGTCATCAAATACTCCATATAATTCGGTAAAAGTATTCCGCAATGTAGCATCACAAAATCTATACACTTCAACAAAACCCACAGGAAAACTGAAGGAAACATAAAAATGTTTAAGCTTTCATCAATATTTCAAGATTCTTCAGGAAAAACACACTAGCTTATATCTTAAAATGTACATCAACATTTGATTTTCTGTTGTTTCCTCTACTTTTACTGTGGAGTTAGTTAAATTTAGCACACCATAGTACCCTTTTGGTTAAAATAAAAAATCTCTATGTTACATTTTTTCCAATGTAGTTGTAGGCTAATGTACCTAAACATAATATAGATGAAAACACCAACTTCCAACCAGATGCCTTCCTTTAACAGCTGTCGTTAGGGTGTCATATCACAAATTATTATTAGGAGTCAAAATAAAGCATAAAGTAGAGCGTCATATGGTGACTTTTGTAGATCAAACTTCAGCTAAGAAAATAAAGAAAGAAATCAGAGTGCAGATTATTATTATGCAACAATACACTCCACTTCAAAAGTATATGGGATTGAAACTGTACACAATAAACATTATAGCATTTTCAACCTGGAAAATAATAGAGTATACTGTATGTATACTGTATAAATGGAAAAAAACTGCTTTCCATATTGGTGAGTAAGCATAATATAATTATTACAATATCTCAAGTTGTCAAGCACACACTACACTTGTGAATACAATACAGTAATGTATATAAATCAATTTCCATTTTTTAAGGCAAATGTATTCTAATCTTTTCTGGCTGGCAGTAAATGTTTACAGCAAATTAATTAACAGAGTAGGACTAGCATCAGGCCCCAATGGACCTTATGTCACTCTAACATAACCATGGGGCTGGTGAGTAGGAGGAAGGAAAGTATAGTATAAATTGTAACAAGCTAAATATTAGTCAAAAGGTGGGTTTGGGACAAAAAATACATAAGACGTATCAGAGAGAAATTGGGAGTCACTGAGGAATGTTCACAGCAAAACAATAGAGGATATATGTGACTGGCTGAGGTTTCCAGGCATGAATAAACCAATCATATGCAAATTAGCAGCCCCTTATAAGTTAGGAATATTTACAAGTCAGGCGGGTAATTGTGTAGTTGGTTAGAGTATAGCACTCAGTAACCTTTTATGGGTTCAAAACTCCTGAGATGATCAAGATGTTTCTCCATGATGCACCACAAATGGGAAATAGTTCACTACCTACTCTTATATGATCTTGCCCAAACATCTATTAGTGGGATCATAAGCTACATAGTTGTATTTTGCCTAAAAATATTTACAATCAGCCAGAAAAATAGACTACAAATGCAGCTGCAGCTTCCCACATCATGCAGGCTTACCATCTGCTGCAGGAAACTGATGATGATGTATGGTAGTCAGTTAATTAGTGCTATAGAAATATTAGTCAAAGTTAAGATTCTTGTAATTAATAATTTCTATTCACTTGTGTAACCCAAACCCATGTGTTGATAACTCAATATGTACAACTGTAAATATATATACAATATAAACAAAATACTATCTTCTGAATAACATGAGGAATCTCGGATGCAAATTTTCACATAGCTAACTTCTTGTCTGTCTTCAAAGGCCGGAATACAAAAGAGTACATGCACACACAAAGTAGGCAAGAAATTCCATCTGGTTCACCCTGGAATTTCTTCTCACACTTATACTTGGTGACCTATGACTTTTGTAATTGAACTGTGATGGGTGGATCTGTAAGAGGTGCACAGATCCAACGGTCACACTATCAGTCTCTTAATGCTAGTGAAACGGTAAATAATGGTAACCAAAGTGAGCCATCTGGTATTTCTGCTTAGGTGTACATACTGTGTGCACCATTTGGAAATATCCAACATAAGAGATGCAAAACCCTGTGGTACAAAAGAATGTCTTCCTTGCATGTTTAATTTGAGATTCCATAAATTTCATATACACCGTAGATTATGCATGGAGACTAAACACATATCCCTTACTTAAGACTTCTAAGAATGTAGTTCCAATGAAGAAAATTTGATACCTTTCTCCTTATATTGGCAGTGTGTGTATGGGATGAACTGAACACACACACAACAAGAACCTCTACTTTAAAGAACACTTATGTGATCTAATACATTCTAACCCAGGCTTGCTCCAAGGAGAAAACCGGCACATACTCCTCTATCAACCTCGCATCAAAACTGAGATGCTCTTCCTCTATTAAAAAAACATGTAAATATTGATACACTCTTCTATAAACATCACGCATACATCAAAACTGCATCTCAATGGGTTTGAACACCACTAGTCTACTACTGGAAACCAAACGCACTGACTCCAGCGCCTCTTTGCTCCTCTGATACTCTAACCTCTCAAACTTTCTAACCAACCATGCCACTTTAAGTCAAGAAACCTGTGGTGCTGAGCGGTCCGCCACACATTTGGTTTTCCTCAGGGTGGTGCCACGTTTGATCTGGTCAAGCAACGACTCCCTGAGGGTGCTGGCATCAACACTGTTCTTTTTGTCACCACTACCACCACCACCCAAAGTTTTACTAGCAATCCACTGGCGCACTTTGGAGGCCTTCTCACTCGCCCCAGACCCTGAGCGGTGAAGCTGATTGGCCACGGCACTGCCATTTGGGTGTGGCTTTGGGCTGGTCTGTGGAGGTGTTGCGTGAGGCTTCTTGTTACGTAGTCTTGGTGAGCTTGAGGCTGGGGGGGTCTCCCCACTCCCCTGCCGCTGTGACAGCTTCTGGTTCAACGATGCCAAAAATGCTTTCTGATTTGAGTCCTTGTGTACCATCACTCCTCCTGCCTGGTGGGTAGTCCCCTGTCTCTCATCAGCTGCTGGTGGGTGATGGCTGAATGTTGAGTGTTGCTGTTGTTGTATCACTTGTTGGTATTGTGTTTGTTGCTGTTGTTGTTGGATCACCTGCTGAATATGAGACTTGTGGTGTTGCTGTTGCTGCTGCTGCTGCTGTTGTTGTTGTTGTTGTTGTTGTTGCTGCTGCTGCAGTTGCCTGGTAATTTGTTGCTGTTGTTGATGCTGGATCACCTGCTGATTATGAGACTTTTGTTGCTGTTGTTTTTGTTGTTGTTGTTGTTGTTGTTGTTGTTGTTGCTGCTGCTGCTGCTGCTGCTGCTGCAGTTGCCTGGTAATTTGTTGCTGTTGTTGATGCTGGATTGCCTGCTGGTTATGAGACTGTTGCTGTTGCTGCTGCTGTTGTTGTTGCTGCTGCCTGGTAATAGTTAGGAGTTCCTGTTTATTTGGAATGAATGGCTGATGTTTTGTTGGTGATTCATGGGGACTTTCCATAATGGTACCTTCCTGCACCGACCCCAGGCGTGACCTACCCATTCGAGGGGACTGGCTCCCCTCCCTCTTGAGGGGAGGGTAAGGTTGTTGCTGCTGCTGCTGCTGCTGTTGTTGTTGTTGTTGTTGTTGTTGCTGCTGTTGCTGTTGCTTGACTTGTGGTGCCTGCTGCTGGTACTGCTGTGTTATCTGGGAGGCCAATTTAGCATTCAGGGTAGTAATGAGTGAGGCCCGGGCATCCTCCAATGACACTCTTCGTTCCTCTAGCATTTGAACGGCCTTGTACGCTGGTTGATTAGACCTGAGGGACTGTGATCGGCGGTGTGTGACTGGAGATGGTGGCTGGTGGTGACTTTCCTGGAGTGTCTTGACCGTGTCACTCACCGTCATGGACCGCTGTTGGAGGCACTTGTCTGTTATGGGAGCCGGGGGTCCGTGGGGGTCACAGATGAACCGTATACCTTCTGGAGTGGTAAGATCAGGGTCCGGTGGCAGGGTACTAGCTTCTTCAGCACCATCCTCCAGCAGAAATGCAGGTGGTGGCGGGAGGTTCTCCAGCGATCCAACAGGTGTGCTGGACTCACTGTCAGTGCGCTGGAAGGGGCTGCCATTACTGCTGCTCCCTTGACTTGGGCTTCCACTCCCCACAGTGCTGATGCTGCCATTGATACTAACACTGCTGCTGAGGGTGCTGGTGGAACCAGTGAGATGTGTGGGGGAGTTGTTGAGACTTGTGCTGGAGGAGGATGGGTTGAGGCTACACAAGGAGCTCACTGATGGGATTGGGGACGGGATGGTGGAGATGGACGGGGTGCGTCGAACTGGTGGCGGTGGTTTCTGGCCATGGGAGCCTGAGCGACGCAATGTGCTTGAACCACCCTGGGGAGACGACAAACCTGCAAACACCAGAGAAGTATTTAATGTGAGTGGATATGGGAACTTTTAAATTCTTCTCAGATGAACAATTTTCTTGTTGAAAGGAAGAACTTAGTTCATTTGAAGTACCTAACTACAATAAAATAAATGCAGACACTCCTGGCTACCATATATATCTGGCTACTGTAAAGAAATACCTGAACACATTAGGCAAATACAGTATAAAGGTCCTGTATACCTAAAATAAAGTATTCATCATCATCAATACCCTAAATCCCTTTCTTCGAGGGGTGGGGGGTGGGGGCTCCAAGGCAAGGGAAAGAAAATTAATATCTGAAATATACAGAGAGAGAGGGGCAACATATCCAGTGGAATGGGTCACACTAACATTTAGCACCTTTAACCTGAGGTAATTTACTAACTCGTTTACTGTACGTGCCTATACAAGCCTGTGGGAAGGATGGCTTAGCTACTACCTGAGTTGGAGAGGTTCCTGCGCAGTACAAGTCGTCCAGGTAGAAGGGAAGGGTGTGGGTGTGGCAGGTCAGAGTACCGCCGCAGAGTGCAGTACTTGCTCGCCTCTAGCTCTAATGTAAACAAAAACAAACGAGGCATGCACATCAAACACATACAACAAAATCGGTGCAAACAAAAACAGGGAGGAAGGCAATACAGGTGAACAAACTTACAGCCACCAAATGAAGGTTTTCAATCACTGACATATTAAGTGCTTTCATCTTCATTTTTTTCTGATAGTAAATGTTTACAGTCTATATCATAAAGGCTTATTGTGACTAGTTGATGCTTGCCACCCTGGCATTACAAATCATCCATCAACCAATTAGAAACATAATTGGATGCAGACATTTACCATCAAGTGAATAAAACACTACGGGTTACGACAACATGCCCTTATTTATTGATGACAATCCCACATAAATACGAGCAACACAAAATAAAAAGATATGCATCTTGGATACACCATACAAAAACAAAACAAAATCAATGTGTAGTCACAGTCATTGGGTCTTGGTTACACCCAGGATTTTAAACAGTTGAAATGAATCTATAAACATTTTTAGTTATGGGGTTTCCCTTCTTTAATTTGTCCTGGTTTGGGAGATCTAAGAATGGGCAATAAATACTGACTGCAACAGTATATAAATGAACGTTATTACATTTACGTGTCTGATCTTTGTTATGAAGTTTAAAATCTATCAAAAGATAATCTTCAACACCAAGGTAACAAATAAATAAAAATGCAGCATAAAATTGGGGTATGCAAATACATTTACAGTACTGTATTATCATATAAAAATGTAGTATTTTACTAACTGAAGCACAGAAGACAGTATAAAAATTTGCAAGTGCATGAATAATAAGCAATGACAACTGAAATGCATGCCTTCAATTAATGTTTACAAATACAATACAGTACAGCCAAACAGTGCATGTATAGCAGGATTACTGTTCAGCTATTTGTATCATGACACATGCAGAATTTAATGCAATGGCACTGCAATTACTGAATAACAATGAATAATACTGGTTCTGTAAATTGCATATTCAAATGTAGAACAAGTTACTCTACAAAAATTTTGCAAATAATGATAAGCATCAAAGCTCAAAATAAGCTTCATCAGGCAGATATACCAAGTTATTGAAGAAATAATTACACTAACTTACATCCAAACATAAACACACTACTAGAACACAAAACCAATCAAACCATAATTCTCACTAGAGTACAATCACACATGTACTGTATGCATCAGTGTGCTCACATTCATTCACACACAGAATTATTCAGAAACAGACAAGAAATTGGTCATCTTTTTGTAGATACACAAGCAGGCATAAATATGTTTGGTATCAATATATAAAAACAGTAACATCACTCTCAGACATACTATCTCATCCTCAATGCACACATACACATTTGAATGTCACAAAACACATTAAAAAACACACAAAGCAATATAAAGCATGACGATGGGTGCAATTACACAAACACACAACTGAAACACTTACTGTAGCATCTCCCTAAAACTGGACATGCAAACAGAAGTAATAAAATATACACACAAAATATCACCCTCCATAAAAACACACAGAGGAAGACGATTTTAAAAAGAAATGCACTTCACATTACCCTAAAGCAAAGTAAACTCACCTTCAGGAGTGCACTCGGTGGCCAGGTTTGGGTGAGAGCCATTACCGCCACAGCCGAGGGCAAGGCTGGAGCGGTCCCCGGCCTCTCCTCCGTCCAGTCCCCCACCACCACCAGTCTTGATGTGCATGAAGCTACTACTGCTACTCACACCACCACACAGCTCAGCCATGTTGCTGTACACTGGCTGCGGCACAACTGGAAGCACATATACAATACAGTACAGTAGTCAATATAAAAATAGCAATCAATACAAATTAACTCTACTGCTAGGTCCCACTCTCTGTCAACAGCCCTGCCACCTCAATCATATAGGATCTTTGTATCACAATTTACATAAAAAAAGCTGAAAAATAATGGACAAGAAAATTAACCACTACCTTTATAAAATACAGTACTGTATCCACGATTGATGCATAAATGACAGGTAAATTAACCACCTAAATTACAAGAAAATTAACCTCAACCATAATAGTATCCATGAAAAAATGTACAGGTACAGTTGAACCTCGTTATTTCGGACTAATAGGGGGGAGAGGGTGTCCGTATTTGCGGTTTGACCGTAATTGCGACGAATTTTTACGAGGGGTACGAAAAAAAAAAAAAAAAAAAAAGTGTTTGTACAAAAATTAACACAAAATACAGATATATCTACATAAATAGGTATGTAGTGATGTGTAAATAATATACCTAAATGTTATTTACCTTGTGTGGTGAAGAGATGAGTTTATTTCTTGCCGTGATCGTATAGTGGGACGTATCAGAGTAGCTATTTAATACTGTTTAATAAAAACAAGAATGATGTAGTGATACGCAACCACTCCAAGTCTCCAACCCGCGCTTGTAAAGATAACAAATCACGCATGCGTGGTAGTGGTCTAGGTGGTAGGGGGAAGGGGGAAAATAACGGGATATCGATTGTTTACATTTTATTAGCCATACTGTACTCTGGTGTTTCCTTCTCCTTTATCTATTCGAGAAACATCTTCCTTCTTTCTATCGAAGGATATGGCCTTCTGTTTTGTAAATGCACCACCTGGCATGACTGTTGAAGCTAGTGGTTAACTCGTTATTACTAAAAACGAGATACGTAGTCACACAAGTTGACAGGGCAGGTTAGGCCTATATTCCCTTGACCTTGAGCTATAGGGTGAATCGAGACCGAGGATAGGGGGGGGAAGGAGTGCGGGAGAAGTGGTGGCAACACACACCCACGCTTCACAGATGAGTGATATAATTTCCTGACAAGTTCATTATGATTTCACTCGTTTTGTATAAGAACTCCTCGGATTTATTAGAGTCAACTGTATATATACATAAATAGGTATGTAATGATGTGTAAATAATATACCTACTGTATAATGTAAAAAATATAATAGGAAAAAATAGAGAAACCAAAATTCAGACAAAAAAAAATCTCCAGCGGATTGTGTCCGAAATAACCGAAATCCGAAATAACGGGGTCCGAAATAACGAGGTTTAACTGTATAAGCAAAAAATTCTTCAACTCACTCATGTCAGGAGCCGCCTTGTTGAAGTCTGGCACCATAGGCATGAGCTTGTTTGTGGGTGGATGTGGTGTGTTCTTCTGTGACTGTGGTTGTTGTGTGCGTATCCCGGGCTTCTTCTCGGGCACAGTGGGTCGCTCCAGGGACGAACACCGGTTTGGCACGGGTGGCTTGGGCTTAACCTGGTGGATATCGAGATCTACTTTTCTCTCTCTCAAGGTGGATAATACGATCTAATTTTCCATACCTCATCTTTACTATCCCTCGTGGTCCTTTATAATGGCTGACACAATGTGATATTTCTAAGCAGAAAATCTTTTGACATGAACTATGTTACATAAGACAATAATTGAAATGAGACTGAGTGTCAATTCTTAACAAATTATTAATGATATTTCTAGTCCCTTACCATTTTTGGACAATTTTTTTGTAGACATTTAGCACTTGACATTAAAAAAAGGCAAGGAACAATTTACCATAGCCTATAATAATTGTGTAAGGTTTCCAAAATACAGCAGAGCTAATACCAAACAACTTAAAACATTACACAAAAATCCGGTTATCAATTGACTAAAGAGTGGAAACATACTGCAGTAGTGAGGCTCTCCTGGCTGGATGATGAGAGGTTATGGTGGAGGGAGGTGCGTGAAGAGCGACGGGATATGGTAGCAGTGTGGCCAACCAGAGGGCTCACACACCCACTCTCCAACTGTAGAATAAAAATGATTTGCTTATCAGGCTAATGGTGTTGTTGACAAAACTAATAGTTAGTTTCAAGGCATAGTGATATACCACATACAGTATTGTACACCATTAGACTAACCTAAGTACTATAGATATACATATAGAAGACATGAATGAATAAATCAAATAATAAATGAATACCTGATTTACACTTAAAGTAAATAGGCTCCTAGAAAGTTACAGTCCAATACAGTAATGTAATTTTATGCAAATTTTATGGGTTGCAAAACATTGCCAGCGATCTGAAGACCACGCCCCACCTCGAGACAGACGGGACTGCAGGGCTGAGAGCAAATCTGTGGTGAGGCCGGGCCAGTACGTCCCTCTGGTGGCTGGAATGTGTACACCGTCAGCGGAGGTCGATCACGGCCCTTCTCATATGCTGCAAGGGACAAGAGTTACCAAATTGTGGTTTGTTATTCTAGGCTTCTTGTTTCCTTCTTTAAGTCATTTATAGTGAAGTTTATATCTGATGAACTTTTTGAAACATCCTGCAACCTTAACAAAAGGTTAGACAAGGCAGAATACAGTATAATTGGGTAGGGAAGTGAAGGATTGGATATGGCAAGAAAAGATAAAGGCAAAACAGAGTGAGAATTTTGGATAGATGGTACTGTAACTGATGATGATTAGGGGGAGGTATGGTGGAGTAGGGCAGGGTAGGGTAGAACAGGACAACTCACCAGAAGAGATAGTGTGAGGGCGGTCAGTGAGTGTGGAGGTTGATGGCTTGTGTGTGAGAGCCGGGTCAGTCAGGTTGGGCCAGGTGGCTGTTGAGGTGGCCGGGGAAGGAGTGCTGACATCAGAACCACATGATTGCTCTGACAAACCTGATCCCTGTGGGTTTAGAGACACTTCATTAGTGTGTGTGTGTGTGTCAGTGTTTGCATGTGTCTGTATGTAGTCATGTATACAATTGTATAACTGTACATATGTTGTGTGTATTCCAATTGGCACAAATATCATAACACAGACAAAACAAATAAGAATAATAGTAATCTCACACAGAAACCTGAAACCCATCTACACAAAATAATAATTATACTTTCATTTTTTCCCAGCCCCTTCTAGCACACACCTCAGGAGTTATTATGTTACTCACCAAAGATAGGAGTAAAAATGCTGTAAATGAATCAAACCTGGCAAGGCTAGACTAATTAATGTGCATGCCAGAGCTTTAAACACTATGCAAATTCAGACACTAGTTTTATACCACACTTCAGAAAATATATTAAAAGAAAAATGAGCATAGGAGCTAGGAGACTCAATTCATCAATCCAAACTTCCTGGAGTGGTAGAGAACTTTTATCCATATCTGCAAATAAACACTATAAAAACTGGCTGTTGTCAAATGTGAGTCTGGAAGTATCTTTGTGAGCAGCCAACCCGGGGAGCCATCACTCAAGGGACCATAATTATGCAAGAGAAGTCATGGGTTAGGTGACGATGGTGATTGGTACGAGCATCCATAGGGGAAAGCTTAAGGAGGAAGGACACTGTTGGTAAATCTGGAGCAAATGATTCCTCCAAGCTATTCCAGGCATCAGGATATCATTACTTTTCTTCATCTGGGTCTGTTTCCTGGCATACTTTGGAGGAATGATGTCGCTCCTGTCTATCATAAGTATACCATCCCCTTAACTATCTAGTTCATGACTATATGCATAAAAATATTGGGTTTGGTGAAGATGGTCCATAGACTTGGGCTTAACTATTTGGCTCATGACTTTCCTTGTGTATGTGTGTCCAAAATGTGGGATGTCTGTCTGTCTGTCTGGTGTCCTTGAAGCTACATGCACCACATTCACACACTGGTGTAGAATTCATGAAGTAAGCTAAAGGTAATTTTTATCATATGCTTGGAATTACAGTATTATGGCTGTATTAATATAAGTTAAACAATACTAACAAATAGTAATATGACATACATACTGTACTGGAAGTTAGAACCTACAATATGTCATAACTTTGCTTGACCACATTCTATTATAATACTGTAACAAGGTCAAAGTTTAATGTTTTTATTTGTTGATGAAACACATATCTGAAAGAAAAAATTTGTGAATAATAGGTTAATGATATGAACACCTTACATTACCCCTGAACGATATACCCAAATTTTATTGATTAGTCTGTAAGGTTACTATATTTCTTGACTATAGGCTCTACTTACCAGCTTCACACTATGCTAGCAGAGAAAATGTATGATGTATTATACATCATCACAGGCTAAATTCACACTAAGTAAAGAAATTATTAGGTAAGCAAAAAATAGGAAAATACCAATAAGCCACTCCAAGCCCTAAGTTGACACAAGCAGCCTCCACTGCCAGTTGTGTCCACCTTAGTATGTTTGGAAACACTAAACTAATAACAACTCTCTACTCCAGCCAAATGCATTACAGCTCATGCACTTTGTACAGCCAATTAAAAAATTATTCTCCCTGTTATTAACAAGAATAAAATCTAGAACTTTTGTTGTGTCAGGAACATAATACAGTATATTGATACCCATATATCTTAAGCTTTGTATCTTAGAGATACCTGTACTGTACAGTACTGTAATAGTAGAATTATTAACACATTTTTTAACTGACTGTACACTCTTCAAAAGGAAATATGATCTCCAAAAAAGGATTTAACAATAAATTTTTAACACAGAATATACAGTATGTGCAAAAATTATTGGGCAGACATTTCCAACTACAGTACACTACTGTGCATGGTGTGAGACATGCACTTGTCTAAAATAAATATCACATTAGTTAATGATATTTTAAGTTGATGGAAATATATCACTTCCCCAGCAGTTCATAGCAGTACTACTGTTAAATTTACTAACTCAGCTATAACTGTCATATATAACATATCATGGAGAGGGGGTACTTCAAAACAAGGGAACACAGAAAGCACATCATCACATAAGCTTCACTATGCACTGTTCTATAGCATCAGTGCAACCATAATGAAAGTTTTATCAAGACCTAAACCTACATAGATGGTCCTAAAAGAAGGATTTTGCATTAATCTGTACACTAATCTGCCTCTCCCACACACATATGTACACACAAAATTTGACTTTCATAATATATCATATGACACACACACAACTGCAATAAAATCTTGCTACAACACCATCCCATTTATTTCTTTTCTTTTCTGTTGTTCAATTCTCCTTCTTGGGCAATAATCAAGAAAGTCATAATTATGTCAGGTGGTGTATCTTGTATAAAGCACATAGGCTAGTATCGTAACTACTGTATAGAACTAGAACTCTGTTTATCAATCCACACAATTAATTTTGCTTCTAATATTATCTACACTACAGCATGATTTCTTTCTCACTGACACTTCCTTATGTTGTTACATTTCTTTACCTTCAGGTACTTATCCATCTACAGTACAGTATCTATCTATCTATCTATCTATCTATCTATCTATCTATCTATCTACCTATCTATTTATGTACCTAACTTATTCATCCATTTATCAATCTACCAATTTATGTACTTATCAAATCAACACCATTACAGTATTTTTTTCTCTCTCTCTCTCTCTCTTCTCTTTCTCTCCCTGTCATGCCTGCACACCCAGTTTTCTCTTTTAATTACCGTGTGGCGCTGGCCGTGTGTGGCGATGGCGGCGTTGGGGACGTGGAGAGAGGAGGGTGGTGGAGGGGGGTGGCAGAGAGTGTCCTGGGAGGTGAAGCCCGAGTCCTGCGACGACACACTCACCAGGCGGGTCGTGCCCTACAGACGACCACCACAGGTAACAACAACAACAACAACAAACAACAACAACACAGTCTACCACAAGGCATGACAATTGAAGGAAGGAGGGAGTGAAAAGATAATGTTGGGAAGGTCAAAATAGAAAGGATAACAATTCATAAATAATTAGCAGGGAACATAACATGAAAAATGAGCTGGGAACACAACAGTGAAAAGAAAGATTACGGAAAAGGACATCGATGTGAATATAAATGCAAATAATATTGAAAATGAATAACAGAATATTTTCCTGTTAAAGCAGATTGAAAATCAAAATTATATATCTAAAGTACAACTTTGATAAACCAAAATAAATTTGAAAATCTCTTGCTTGAAAAAATAAGTGAAAATTATAATACGTACAAATATTAAACAAAGAACAAATGACACAGTATAAACATAATCAGTCCAATAATAACATGGAATTATATAATCATTCAGTACTTATTGTAATTTTAAAAATAAAATAAAAATACCATAAAGTATATGGGCATAGCAAAACATCAAATGAAAAATTTGTCAAATTAATTAACAGAAAACAAACAAGAAAGGTACAGGTATTTGAGAAGGAAACTTTACTGATGATACTTTGAGACTGACAATGCTTCAGTATTGAATCTTTTGCATAAAAATTCCTTTAACCTAAAGAAGCATTATCAATACAGGCTCCTCCTCAACTGAATCAGACAAAAAAAAAAAATACTAAATGATGTACAGTACACCAGTACAGTACCATAAAAAATATCAGTCGGTACTGTACTTAAAATAACCAATTTCCAATGTACACAAACCATGTAAGATCACTTACTGATACCTTATAAAAACCAGCATTACTGTAAACTAAATAAATTAAGCAATACAGATGATAAACAACTTCATCTCTGCAACAAATTAGGTTACACAAAATTATCCTACAGAAAACATGAATGTAAAATAAATATAGGTTGATAATATTTGTTAAGGATGCAGCCTTTGTTACTCCACATTACCAAGGGACAATACAGTACTACTAGATCATCACAGGTTTTGATAATTCATAGTAAAGTACAAGATTTTCAATATGCAGTTAATTAAACCCAAAGGAAAACAAGACTGATTGTATTATTTAATTAGCTATTCCATTCTGTATCAGAGTAATGTACAGTGCCAAACTGATTGTTCTGTCCTGTAGTCAGCCACAATGTGCCAGCCTTCAGAACCATTTCAGGCTCGAACAACGAAGCACCAGATGAAAGTTTGGGTTATAAACAACAGATGGGCATGATAATGATAAGGGAATCTGAAATTTAATCTGGTGCTTTGTTGTCCAAGCCTGAAGTGGTTCAGAAGGCTGGCGCCCTGTGGCTGGCTACGGGACAGAATATTAGTCATCCGGTGCTCTACATAACAAATGTAATACACTACCAAATGTGATAAAATATATATACAGTATACTGTATTAGTTTGGTAGTATGGAGGTCAGCTGCATGAAAGTTCAAGTAACAGGTATAACAAGTAAAAATAACTACTGTACTGATAAAAAAGTACAATACAAATATAACAGTACCTACAGTATTCATTTATTTTTCTACAGGGAAAGTGCTGCTATCAACAAATACCAAAGTGGCTACGGTAGCAGTGCAGAATGTACCACCATCAACAAGTTTCAGAGGAGAGGATTTCAATTTTGAAGGGAAAATGTTCAATGTTTACTCTCTGGAAGCCTCTACATTTACGAGAAAAGGTACACAAAGCCAATCGTTGTCAGTCTCTATAGCAAAAATACAACAACAATAAGCAAGAAAGCTACAGTGGCATCTGAACAGCACTTCCACACTTACCTATTGTGGTATGATGAATGGTGGTACAGTCATGAACAATAATATCATGAACTCTTTATCTGATACCTTGACCAATCACAAGAAAAGGGTAAAAACTATTTCAAGAAGCTTACCCGTAAACGACACCTTAGGTCTAAGATAATAATATACAATAATTGATTGTTGTCAGAAGCATTAAAAAGTTACAAGAACCTCAACAGCCCTGATATGCTTACTCTATTACTTCCCCAAAATGGCTCTCATGGAAACAATAGATGAGTTTACACTCTACAGTACAATCATGTACAGTATAGTATGTACAGAATAAAAACCAAACAAATACTGAACCATAAACCAAAAATCAAACCAACATATGACCAATATGATACAATCCCCCAATCATCCGAGGTAGTAGATGCATCTTTGGTTTCTGAATGTACAGTACAAAGGGTCGTATGCCAGAAATGTCATGACCTGCGTAATAAAAATGACCGATACTTTGACTCCTATATTGATCCATCGTACCGCCATTGTCGCCATATACTTTTATATTTTTTATTCATCAACTTTTTTCTGGTATACAGTACATTTCCATTTGCAAGAATGTTTACAGGCAGATGAGTGAAGTGTGGTGAAATTATTGTCCATGACTACACACTACACTAACTTACATTTCAGGGATGAAGCCTAAAGAGAGAAGTGGACTAAGAAGTCTTAATTCTAACCTAAGCCACTTAATGCTAGTTGTAGTTGTCAAATGTAGAGTCAGACACAACTGTCATGAATAAAAAAAAATCTACAACACAGGCACATACTACAGTAATTAACATACAGTACTGTATCTACAATTTTACGCATTATCGCATCACTTACTCTACTTAAAAATATTTTGTTAGTGTCTTTTTGTAGTTATCATTATTACAAACCATTTCATTACAGAGATAATTGTAAACACTATTTCACATACACCATTTTATTATGCATCCATGTATTGTCTGACTCTCCACCTCACTGTTTAAAAATGCTTACCTTAGAGTAACTTAAGAGCTACTGTATATCTAATTAGTTAAGATATACAAAACACACTTACCCGCAGCACACTCCTGCGTATCTGTAAAGATTATTATGTAAACGCAGGGAAGGGGACAGGGTCAAGTCGGGGGTGAACAAACCATCATGAATTGTTTTTAAGTGTCTAACATATGCAACAAACAGTAATGCTTAGCTGTACAATATGTGGATTTATGTCATGCAGGAAATTTCAGATAAAGTTCTCTGCTAATGGCACAAAAAAATTAATGTTTTTTTCTTTTCTTTGTACAGTAATTGTCTGATTTTTATAGTGTTTTTTGTTAATAGCAGAGCAAGTATTAATAGCCACTTAAAAAAACTCGTATGGTAAAAAACGAAAAACTAGTAGATTATTAACCCTTTTAGTAGTTATGGTCACTTCACCTTTTCCTTTCTTACCTTAACATTTCCTTTTTAAGGGACTGTGATAAATACTGTCAGCAAATTACAGGCTAATGACTCCTTCAAGCAGCACCATAAAACAACACCTGCATTGATGGATTATGTTTTAAGGCAATATCTAAAGGAATCAGGAAGCTAAAAATTGCTGCCAATATCTTGCCCAATTAACTCTGCAAAAATAGTCAAGGTACGAGATGAGAGAAATAGTGACAATATAGAAAGGGGAGGATGGTTATACTTTGGCTGACAGAATAATAATGAAACTAGTTATAGTATACGGTGCCTACACAACAGAATGCAAGGTTGTACAAGAGACATTTACTGTATAAGGTTATAATAACAATACAATACTGTACTGCCAAAAGATAGAAAAAAATATATCAGATGGGATTGGAGATTTTATGGACTACTGCAATATCAATGAGAGAAGGACTGAAAAATTTGGTTATGTACAGTACTGTATATATCCGATTTATTTCAAGATTATAAGAATTTTATGTACGGATATTTACAAGGAAGAGACATTTTTATAACTGGAAACTACTGTACTAACTGAAAGAAAATGGCCAAAAGACAAATAGAAAAGACTTTAAAAAATAAAAACAGCTTCATGATGAACAAAAATGACAAGAAAACAGGTTATTTCCTAAGAAAAGGGGAAAATTAAAAAGATATAAATACTGTACAAGAACAAGGAAAGCAGAAAATCTAGAATATAAAACAAAAAGGCTAATACTGTAGAGACAGCAAAGAAAAATGTGATGAAACTTGATGCTACAACCCAAATACTAAATTAAACTGAAAGGTGGGACACGGGTCCAGATAATGCTCTCGAGAGGTAACGGTGGAAAAACTAATTCCCAATTTACAACTACAGTGTAATTATTCATCTGCAAGAAAAATATTATGCAAGTGCTACACAAAAAATATGCGTCAAAGCACATTACAGTACTGTACGCATATTACTGTACAGAATTAATAACAAAAATAAATTGTCCCCTGCACCAATGACACAACTACCAGCACAACAAAAATTCCACCACCACCACACCGCCTCCACCATCAACAACGACAACAAACCTGGCTGACGGATCGCTGTCGGGTGTGATGGGAAGGGGAGTGGGTGGAGGAGGAGGAGGAGGAGTTGAGGGAAGAGATGGAGCACATGGAGGACTTGCGAGAGCCGAGGGAGGACGGGGACGAGGGTGGTGTCTGCCATGACCACTTGGCATCCCCTCCCTTGATGTCTAATAACACCTGCAAGAAATGATGGGGGTCAGTTTGGGTAGATGCTGTGTGAGGTGTGGAATGTGATAGAATATATGTAATAGAATAAATTATGTGGGTTAGTTTGGGTAGATGCTGTGTGAGGTGTGGAATGTGATAGAATATATGAAATAGAATAAATTATGTGGGTTAGTTTGGGTTGATGGTGTGTGGAATGTGATAAAATAAATGTAATAGAATAACTTATGTAGGTTAGTTTGGGTTGGTGTGTGGAATTTGATAGAATAAATGGAATAGAATAAATGATGTGGGTGAGTTTTGAGCTGATGGTGTGTGTGTGTGTGGGATGGGGTGGAATAGTAGTACAGTACTGTACTAGGGTACATTGTACTGGGTTTTTCTCCTAGTATCAGAAATAATTGATCGTACTTGTTCTGATTAAGTAGAATGTGAATTTGAGTAGATATCATAAATACATTGTTATCTCTATGCTCTATGCCTCCTCATTTCAGATTCACATTTTGGTTCAGTTCATGGTAAGATGCATGGAATGTGGTGAAGATTCAGTGGATATACTATACAGTACTGTGCCGTACTTCTTCATCAGAGTCAAGATGTAGGAAATTATTACAAAATTATCATTAATTTTCCTAACTACTGTAGAGTACCGGTACAAGCCTTTTTTATACCATAATAAAATATCTAAAAAATATATCAATTCCAAATTACTGTACAACAGATTACTAGTACTGTACCAATATACATGTACAGTATACAGTTTTTCCAGGAAGGTCCAAAACTCATTCACTTCATCAGAAATACATTTAACATCAGCATTTTCTATGGCATGTGTAATGTGTATGTAGGTAAGGCATGACCAGACACAAACACAGCACCGAAACCCACACTAAAAGTTGAATGTCGTGCTTCTGTGATGGATGGATGGATGAAGTGCATGAGAGTACACACAGGCAATCATGAGTCCGTGACATTCGCCCAACCCAATAATCAACAGGAATACCACCACAGTGAACTTGAACCCCCCTGGCACAAACCTTATTCTTCTTCATTATGGTCTTTATCATTCTCCCTTGTTCACTTGCACTTTTATTTTCTTTATTTTTTATTTACTTTCCCTAACCACCTCCTCGATTCTCCACCCTTCCATCCCTCACTATCCCTTCCCCTAACCTCCTCCTTGATTATCCACCCTTCTATCCCTCCCTAACCCTACTCTCCTCTTCGTCCCTCAACCCTTCCATATCCCTAACCTATTCAATGTATGTACAGTAGCCTACCTATCTTCCTCCTCCACCCCTCCCTCCCTCACTAACCTATTCAATGTATGTACCTATCTTCCTCCTCCACCCCTCCCTCCCTCCCTCACTAACCTATTCTACGTATGTACCTATCTTCCTCCCCCTCCCCCCCCTCCCTCACCCCCCCCCCACCCAGCAGAGGTAAATGAACTCTGCCAGACAATCTAACATCAATACATCCAGAGCCTGACCTGGTTTTATATCATGACCAGACACACACGCCTTCCATATCAATAATTCTACGTATTCGAGTTTTCCAAAAATTTCATCACATATTAGTCTCGTCTATGTTACATTAAAATGGAGAACCTTTTTTTGGTATTTGAAGGACTACTAAAAAAATCCTCCATAGACTATATATTATACAGTACAGCATTACCAAAAAGAAATTCCCTTATTATTGGAGTAACATTGTGGTGAATTTGTTTGCTGGTATATTTTGGATCAAATTGGATGATTCAGTAGCCCGGGCTCCAATTTATCAAAATGAGGTTCTTGAACCGTTCTTCCCTTAATTAATGACTCGATCTCCTCTGATTCTTGTGTGATGAACTTTTGACATACACACAAAATTTTACATACATAGATACACGTACATTATTACATATATTTAACTATTAACATGGTTTTACTTTAAGTGAGTGAGTGTGTGTGTGTGAGTGTGTGTGTGTGTATGTGTTTAATCTACTTACAAACTTTAATAGTCACCCACATAATCAAAATAATAGTCTAAGGTGTTTTTCATCAATTTCTGGACTTTCGACTAATAAATCACATCTTATGATAGGATCTAAATTATACAAGTAGAAAAACAAAAACAAAGAGATTTAGACAAGTGTTTGTTTATAAAAGTTTGCCGATTTCACATTATTTAAAGTTTTATCTATTATCTACCATTATAATCGTCCTCCCTGTAGTCAGCCTCTCCCCCCTCACAAACCCAAGGCACATTTACCAATAGAATATTAATCCTCACTTGTGTACCCTGGGGGAATGTTGGGGGGAGATTAATAGAAGTAATTATCCTCCCTCCCCTTCTCTTCCATCTTTTCCACCCACGAATCCACGATCGGAGAGGGAGAGAGAGAGAGAGAGAGACTTTGGCTACTATAATAATTTCCAAATACTGTACCACTCCTGCATTTTTATTTTATTTTTTTTTTTTTACTATTCACGAGTTTGGCTACTATATAATTGGGGAGGGGGGGGGGGAATCATACTATAGTGCTTCCGACTGTTACCTCCAATCCCATTCCCGCCAAAATTTATTATAACCAATATCAACGAGGCCTTGAAGCTGTACGTATCTACATTTTATATAGTAATTTGAAACACATTTATATTAGTACTGTACTGTATTATTTTCTTTTTTATCTGTTATTACAGTACCTTATTTAATTAAAGGTACAGTTATGAGTTATTCAATTATTTTATATACTGATGAATTGTGGTTTTTCAATTATCTAATGTTGATGAATTGTGTTATTTAATATTGATGAATTGTGGGTTATTCAATTTTCTAATATAGATTTTCTATATACATTATGTGTTATTCAAATATCTAATATCGATGATCTACTATATATGGGTTATTCAAATTTTTATTATAGATGAACATAATAATTGTCAATTCCTCTTCAATACCACACCATCGTAAACCCCATCAATCAATGTTCTTGCCTACGATAACCACGGTGTAGTAATGTGACACGATGACTAATAATATGACCTAATGTGACACGATGACTAATAACATGACCTAATGTGACACAATGACTAATAATATGACCTAATGTGACCTAAGTAAGTGATTAAGGTACCTAATAAATATGACCTAATGTGACCTAAGTGACTGAAGTACAAACCTAATAATGACCAGTGACCTAACTAAGTGATCAAGGTATCAAATACTGTAAACATGATCTAATGTGACCTAAGCAAGTAAGTAAGTACTGTACCTGTTAAATAAGTGATCAAGGTGCCTAATATGACCTTATATGACCTAATTAAGTAAGTAAGTACCTGTTCACTGGCTGGGGGAAGGTTGTAGGGGTCAGCTGAGTATTTCTCCAGTTGGGTCATGACCTCCTTGAGATGATCCAACTCACTGACCAAACCCATCTCCTCATCCTGAAACACAACAACAACAAACAACACACAGTCAGTCAGTCAGAGGTGAGGTGAGGTGGTTAAGTCAAGAGAGAGAGAGAGAGAGAGAGAGAGAGAGAGAGAGAGAGAGAGAGAGAAAGGCAAGTGGTTGTAGACTGAGGTGAAATAATGAAGTGAAGTGATGGGAGAGAAATAGGAAGGGATTATAAAAAAGGAGGGAAGAGAAGAGAGAGAAGGAAGTAAAAAGTAAAAATGGGGAAATGGTAGAAGAATGAGGTGAAATGGTAAAGTGAAGTGAAGAGAGAGAAGGAAGTACAGTACATAAGAAGTAAATAAAAGGAGGGAATTGGTTGAAGACATAGAAGATGGGAGAGAGATGAAAACATATACATAAAGAGAGTAGGATTATATATTATAAGGCATGATATTATTACTAGCAATAAAAATAATGGTATTTATAAATCATCAATTCAATATACAGTATCAATACTTCTTTCCCTCCCTCCCTCCCCCCTCTCAATCCATGAACTGACTAACTGTTTTCCTTACTGACTAATTACCATAATTAACTTTCTAACTGACTAACTAACTGACACATTGACTTCCTGACTGACTAACTCACCTCCTTCCTTCCTAACTATCTAATTTCCTTTCTAACTGACTAACTAAATGACTTCCTTCCTAACAAATTAACAAACCAATCACCTTCCTTCCCAACAAACCAACGAACTAACTAACTAACCAACTCCCTCACTTCCTTCCTTCCTAACTAACTAACAAACCACTTTCCTAACTAACTAACCTACTTTCTCCCTAACAAACCAACAAACTAACATCCTAACCAACAAACTAACATCCTAACCAACAAACTAACATGCTAACTAACAAACCACTTTCCTAACTAACTAACCACGTGGCTGCCAGAGTGACTTACAAGGACAGGTCTAAGGGCATGAGCGAAGGTACAATATCGTGCCCTTTCCTCCGTCAGGGCAGTACGGACGGCGCTCTTCTCTGCATCCTCAAGGGCACAGTACCTCTCACGAAGCTCCACTACTGACGACTCCAGCAGCTGTAAACAACAACAACAATGAAAACAACAATGAAAATAACAACAATGAAAACAACAATGAAAATAACAACAATGAAAACAACAACAATGAAAACAACAATGAAAATAACAACAATGAAAATAATAACAATGAAAATAACAACAATGAAAACAATAACAATAACAACACTCATGATCCAACAACAACAAAACATAAAACAAAACACTCATGATCAAATAACAATAACAACAATAACAAAACACTCATTTGATAAACCTAAATATATTGTCAAACAACAACAAAAACAAAAACAAAACTAATTGATTAATATAACCTAAATATATTGTCAACTCATAATCAAAACAATAACAAAAACAAACAACAACAGTAAAAATTGTGTACCATCCTATTTCAGCATTTTTGTTTTTTGCTTTTTTCATTTACCCTACAAAAAAAACTCCAATTCCAAAAAGCAAGTAAGTAAGTAATAAAGAGGTTCCAATTCAGAATCAAATTTATCCAACCCTAAAAAAAAAAAAAAGTTCAAATTCCCTTCCATATCAATTAAATTCTTCTATCATCACCTTATTCAATTCGGAGTTTTTCCCCGCCTTCTTCGCCTTCTTCTGTAGTCTGGCCGCTGTCTCTGCCTTCTTCTTAATTTCAGAGCGAGCCTTTTTGTAGTCTGAGAGGGGGGAGGGGGAGGGGGAGGGGGGAGGGGGGAGGGGGAGAGGGAAGGGAAAATATTAAACCGCTGAAATAATATATCCTCACATTTTATTTATTTATTTATTTATTATTATTATCATTACTATTATTTGGAAAGTGGTGTGTGTGTATTCGTGTGTGTATGTGTATGAGTGTATGTGTATGAGTGTATAAAATAATATGTATGAGTGTGTATTCGTGTGTGTGTATGAGTGTATATGTATGAGTGTGTATTCGTGTGTGTGTGTGTGTGTGTATTACCTTTAGTATGTTCTTTATCTAGACAATGTTGTACCCTTCTCCATTCCTCCACCTTCTCCTGTAGAGGCACCACAACATACTCCACCAACGTACTGTAAATAGGCAACACACACGCTATTTTAATATACATACATACATACATATATATACACACATAAAAGAGAGGCAATTTTAATATACATACATACATATATATACACACATAAGAGAGAGGCAATTTTAATATACATACATACATATACACACATAAGAGAGGCAATTTTAATATACATACATACATATACACACATAAACCTACATACATATATTCATACACACACATCATATACCTACCTACGTTCCTTCCTACATACATACACCTACCTACATACATATATACATTCATTTATCCATCTACATACATAACCTACATACATTCATCTACCTACCTACATACATTTATCAATCCATCTACTGTACATACATAAACATATACATCCATACATACATACACACAGGAAAATATTTAAAATACAAACATTCTCTACTAAACTGATATAATAATAATAATAATATTTTCTCTACAGTAATAACAAGCTAAAGTCACCATGCTGTTTTTTAGCTACTTCTCCCCAAGGTAAAACACACACACACACACACACGTGGGTACAAGACTGTCCCCCTACTCCCGCACCTCCCAAAATCCCCCTAAGCCTGTCCCCTACTCCCGCACCCCCTAAGCCTGTCCCCTACTCCCGCACCCCCTAAACCCCCCAAGCCTGTCTCATACTCCAGCAACCCCCTAACACCCCCAAGCCTGTCCCCTACTCCTGCACCCCATAACCCCCCCATATTCCCGCACCCCCCTAAGCCATCTTCTCCTCCATTACACTTCCTAAGAGTTTCGTCTCAATGGGATTATATTTTTTTTAGTGTTACTTTTTTAATTATTTTCTTTTACGTTTATCACCACCTTCGGCTCGACTCTTAGTGTTTCCCTTAATTAACACACACACTCACACACACACACACACACACACACACATAGGCTCGTGATGCTCGTCTTTAAGGCTTTGTTGTTATTATTATTATTATTATTATTATTATTATTATTATATTTACTATTATTATACTTCTTGTACTTATTATTATTATTTTTATTATTATTATTATTTTTATTATCATTATTATTATTATCATCATTACTATTATCATTACTATTATTATTATCATTATTATAATTACTATTGTCATTATTATTATTCTCATTACTATTATTACTATTATTATTATTATTATTATTTTATTTAGTATTTTCTTTTAGTCGTACTGGGGGGGGGGGCACTCTCCACTGCCCCCCCCCCCCAAACAAACCAACCCAGACGTACCCAAATTAAGTCCTTTTAGTCTGTCTGAGTCCTCCACTTTCTTATTTACTTTGTACCCCATTTTCTTGTTTATTTTGTACCCCATTTACTAGTTTACTGTGTGTGTGTGTGTGT